>CM046437.1:57701034-57959353 GCA_025506505.1 Flaveria sonorensis
GGAGATAGCAGTGGATGTGGTTGCTTGAGATGACGGTGGAGGTGGAGAGAGAGAGAGAGAGATAGATAGAGAGAGAGGAGAGAGAGAAGATGGAGTGGGATAAGGTGATGTATGGTTTTATTTGTTTTTTTCATGAATTTGAATTTTTTATTATATGAGTAAAATTATCATTTTATATGAACTTAACATAAAGATTTAATGGTATTAGTCGTGTGGATCAAGATTAAAACAAATTCCAAAAGTATTGGACTGTAATTGTAATAAGTAAACTATTGGATTGAAACCGTAATTTTTGTCAAATCTAAAGGACTAAAATAGTAATTTACTTTTTATTTTATTTTTGCATCTAGGTGTAACTTAATAAACTTATATTTTCCCTTTTATTTCTAGGGATGAGCATTTGGTACCCAGTACTCGTACCGGTACCCGCACCGTACCGGTACCAGTACCCAACTGGTACCGAAAATATGTATAAGGTACCGGTACAGGTACTTAATTTTCTTATATTTCGGGATCGGTACTAGCCGGTACCGGTACCGGTACTTTACCCAAAAGTCCCATATAGTCCCGCTAGTACCCGAACACAAATAGGTTATTTTGGAATTTATATTTTGTATTGTAATACTTTTCACCCCATCAACTAGTATTCTATTTTGACTTTTGAGGGTAATTATTATTATTTTTTTTAATATCATTTTTCTTACTTCACTACAATATCAAAATATATACTATTTATGATTTTAATAAAAATAAATGGTGGATTAGTGTGTGGATTGAGTTAGCAGGAAATGAAAAAAGTAAAAAATTATCATTTTATGTGGATGTTTTTTTTTATATTTTATTTTTATTTAGTTATTATAAACGTTTAAAGGTATCGGGTACCAAACATGTACTGGGTAACGGGTACAAAAATAGATACTGGGTACCGTAACCAAACATGCATCATGTAGCAAGCATAAAAAATAATGTTCTGGAGGTAACGGGTACCAAAGAGGTACCGGGTACCGAAATATCGGTACCGTACCGGTACCTGTACCTGTAACCATATACCAAATTCGGTACCGGTACCGGTACTCGTTTTTTATAAGATTCGGGACCGGGTACTTTCGGTAACGGTATCGATTCGGTACGGGTACGTTACCGAGCTCATCCCTATTTATTTCTATTTCAGATAATCTTGTCGTGGCTAATAATTAGATGTGTCGGCTAATATTAACTTACATTACCTGCTTACCATAAATAGGTGAACAAAAGTACAAACATTAAATAATATCTGATACAGACTTTTGGAAGGGTTTGCATATGGAAAATCCAACAATTATGTTTTGTAATGCATTATTGAGTACTACAAACGTATCACGTGACATCTATGGATAGCCTCCTAATTTTTATAAAATCTATTATTAAAAACACGTTTTACTAAAATCCCACATGACAACTTCGTCTATGGGGAAATCAAACAAACTGTTTTGGCCATATTCTTGCTCCGCAACATCTAAACCATCGAAAGACCACCCAAGTTCATCATTAGTTTTGTTCTGCAGGTGGTCAAATGACTCGTCCATATACTCGTTAATCATGTCATGAGATATTCTTGGTGACGCGACTATCCCCCGGGAAATATTATAGGTGTTGTTGGTACCATCATTTGGTGGTGTTATCGAGTTATGAGTGTCATGAGTTGTAACATTATGGTACAAATTCAATGTTTTGGAAATGGTATGTGGTTGTGGCTTAACAACCGTAACCATTGTGTGTTCTGAAGGTTCAACATCTTTGAGTTCTTCCTTTTGTTGTTTCGAACGGGATCTGACATGTGTGTTCCAGTAGTTTTTCACATCATTAGCAGTTCTTCCTGGTATTCTCCCCGCAATCAGTGACCATCTAAAATTGAAATGAAGATTTCTCTATTTATATTTATGAAAAATTAATGAGAAAAACTTATATGTATTTATTTTAATAATTGAATTTTTATTTTACTCACCTGTTGCCTAAAAGCTTGTGAAGCCTAAGCATGAGGTCAACTTCATCTTCATCAAAATCTCCTCTTTTTATATCTGGTCTTAGATAATTCAACCATCTTAGCCTGCAACTCTTTCTACATCGGTTTAAGCCTGTAAAATACAAAAATATTATTTTTCCCCCCAATTATACACCCAAAAATAATGAGAAAAACATTTTGGAACGAGTATGTTTAACCTGCTCGGAGAGGAACAAGGTGCCATTTGCCTTCGCCAAATTTCTCAATACAATTCTTGAGAAGCATATCCTCTTCAGCAGTCCATGCGCCTTTCCTTAACATTAAATTCGTATTACAACTTTCTCTCATTCTTTTGTTGCCTATACAAGTGATGTTGTGCATTTACTAAGTCAATCTTTCTCTAGAGTAGTATGAAGCACCTTTCATCAATGCTAGTTTGGATGTTGCTTTTATAGACACATTAAATCACATGTGTCATCTCAACCCTCCACATATGTATAACTTACGTGCATGCTCATGTCTCCACACAAAAATAGACTTTCAATATTGACATAGTTAAAGAATTTAATATATAATCAAGAAAAAATAACTTAATGGACTTCTAAAGCTGAAATTCTTAAATCTAAGTGAAACAATCAAACACAAAGGAATATGTGGACTTGCGAATGGATGCTGGAAGGTACAAGTTAATGGTTTATGGTCGTGGGCTAAACAACTTTCACTTGGAGATTAAATAATTAATATATTCGGGAAAATTATCATCCAAATTAAAACAAATGCTAAAAAGCTGGTTTGTTTCTTCATTTTATTATTCTTCCCCAATATTCTTGTGAGCTTCTCTGCAGTACCTATATTACTATTTAACATGTTGTAGAATTGCCGTTCAAAAAAAAAAAAAAAAACATGTTGTAGAATTGAAGGGTTATGCCGTGGTTCAAGTATGTCTAATAAGTGAGTTGTTCCCTCAATAGATGAATCTTGAATTAATGTTCCTGTATTTTAGTGAATGAAAGTAATTTGACATTTTGTAACTTACTTAATTTGATAGGATACCGTGATTTTTATTGTATTATTTGAATAATTTGTACAGCTTTTTGAATTTGTATTAAACATCTGTCTGATTTATGTTTGTGTATATTTATTTGATTATTTTAGGAAAAAGACAACTTTGTCAAATTACATGCTAAATCCGTGATGAATTTACTATTGAAAATCTAACGCATGTATTTTATCGATGCTAATAAAGTAAAATAACTATCACACACATTGTTATTTTCTAACACGTACACATCAGATCCACTTAGGTTTCACCTAATATTGTCCATGTGTTCTCAACACAATACATTTACTATTTTTGGTAGAAATTTTGACTTAAAAGAAGCTTTTTTTAATAAATGCATATTTAATGCGACATTAATCATAATTTCTTTTATAAATAAATAAGGTCCATTAAAAATATTTTAATGAGACTTAATTTTTGTTAAAATACAAGTTAATTTGTAGCTAATCATTGTTAAAACTATAATACTTAAAAATATATATAAAAAAGTTTATGGATATTTATGAATAATATTTTTTTTTCTTTTTACACTATTGTTTATAACTTCAATATATTTGTTATCTATACTAATAATATATAATAATTTCATATATATATATAGTCATTATATAATTTTTTTATTTCAACTCATGTAACACGCGGGTATCTAACCTAGTTTACAAAATGTCAAAATGATTGCATCATTATAATCCCAAAACGAATCACTATTTAAATCTAAGACAATTTATCCCGTACCTAATATCCATAACAAAATCACTTTGGTTGGAAATTTAAAGTGGTCGTGACTTAGACGTGACAACATTTTGGGGACGGAACATTTTGGTCGCAAAAGCACCAATTAAACTTCGGATCTATGGTTGTGTACGTTTACAAATATTAAGTTTTATAGCAATATAATCACAAATGCCAAACCTTCTTAATTATAAATGTTTTATGTCAATATGTGCATATATATATATATATATATATATATATATATATATATATATATATATATATATATATATATATATATATATATGCAACGTAGCTTAGTTATGGTTCTATGATTTGGGTTGCAACTAAGGTTATAGATGAATATTAGATTGACAGAAACTAAATAAAAAGAAATTGATTTAAAAATTTGAATGGTATGTTAAAACAAAAGGAGTGAGTGAAGAAGGTGTCTTTCCAAGATACTATAAGAGTAATTAAACTCAAGTATTTATTTCCATTGAAAAAGGGAAGATTATATACAGGAAAAGACAATTATATCCTAATTACAAGCTATCAATGCCTAAGAATAAGCAAACACCGAATATCAAAGTAAACAAAAAATTAAAAGAGTAAATACAACAAATTCAATTTATATAGGTGAACGGGAACCCGGTTTATCGACCGGATTATTTTCGGGTCTAACATGCTCTGCAAGATGGACGGGCGTGAAAGGAGTCCAATCTTGGATAGTAGAAGCTGATGTCTTTCCACGTGGAGAGGCTATGTGAGAGCATCAATGAGTTGATTACCTCCGGCCTATGTGGCTTACAGGAACAGTGCCTTGTTGAAGTTTCTCCCGCACAAAGTGAAAGTCCAATGCTAAGTGTTTCATTCGGGAGTGAAAGTATGAATTTGCCGAATAATTTGATGCACTTAAATTACCACAATATACTGTTGGAGTGGTTATGAACTTGTAACCAGGTCAAAAAACAAGATAAATTATCCACTAAACTTTGGTTGACGTGAAGGCAACTGCCTAGAATTCTGCTTCGATTGAAGAACGGGCAAGAGTCAGTTGTCTCTCTGAGTTCCAAGAAACCAGATTCGCACCTAAGTAGACAATGTAGCCAGTTTTACTTTGATAAGTAGTCGATCTCCAACCCAGTTTGCATCCATAAAAGCGTGTAGCTGTAATGGAGAGTCTCTTCTGAAGAAAATACCATGATACATTATGCCATGTAGGTATCGTAATAGCCTTTTGAGGGCAACCCACTGATTATCTGTAGGGCGATGCATGTATTGTGAAAGTTTGTTCATAGTAAATTAAATGCCATGCCAGGTCTAAATATTATAAATTTCCTACAATTGCATGATATTTTGGGTTGGGTATGGGTGTGCCATCTGATGGGGTAAGGGTGATCGAGCAAGACATTGGAGTAGATGTCGGTTTACAATCACTCATATTAGCTTTTGATAGAATATCTTGAATGTGTTTCGTTTGAGATAGGAAAATACTATGTTTGTTAGGAATGACTTCAATTCCGAGGAAGTAAGATAAGTTGCCAAGGTCTTTGAGAGAGAATAGACTAGCAAGGGAGGAAGTGAAGGAGTTTATGATATGTAGATTAAGGCTTGCGACAATTATGTCATCCACATACACAAGTAGAAAAATGTGTTTAGGTGAATATGTGTTGATGAAGACAGATGTGTCAGAGATGGACGGTTTAAAGAAGATTGAGATGAGATTAGACTTTAGTTCATTATACCAATCTTGGGAAGCTTGACGTAAACTATAAATCGCTTTGTTAAGTTTGCAAACATGATTAGGGAAAGAGGGGTCGGCAAAGCCAAGATGTTGGGTCATGTAGACCGATTCCGTAAAGGTGGCTTGAAGAAAGGAATTATATATGTACAACTTATAGAGAGGCCAATTGTTGTATGTCACAAGGGAGAGGAGAACCTGAAGTTTAGTAGTTTTGATTATGGGGCTAAAAGTTTTAACATAATCAAGGCCGGGTTGTTAATATAAACCCTTATGAACGAGACGAGCTTTAAGTTGGTCAATAGTGCTATCAGGTTTATATTTTGAACGATATACCCATTTGCATGCAATAATAATAAGTCCTGTATTTGGCGAGATGTGAGTCGAAGTTTTATTTTTGGTGAGAACGTCAAACTCGGTTTGCATTGCTTGACGCCATTATGGTTGTTTAAGGGCTCGTGTTATGGTGGATGGTTTGGTGGGGATGAATGATAGTATGGTGTAAGACGAAGTTGAAGTTGTGATATTTGGGGTTTGGTTTCTTTTAGGGGTATGTTTTAGAAATTAAAGGAGGTAGTGGAGTAACTGTTTGGGAAGAGGGATTAGTTGATGTATGGTCTTGGGTAGTGTGGTTGATAGGATATAAGGGGGAGGTGTCGTTATGAGGTGGTGGTTTTGGTTGTTGGGAAGGTGTTGTTGGAGAGGATGTTGGTGAAATGTGTGCGACAAGTAAAGGTGCCTAAGTGCTAGGATCAGGAGGAGTGGGTGTTTCGGAACGGATTATTGATGCATACAGGAATATGTGTTTAATGAATTGAACGTGTCAGGAGGTGTGGTCACGGTTTTTAACGGGTCAAGGATATTTTTCGCACACTGGGAAGAAGAGAAACATACAAAAACACATGTTTCAGAACGGGTTTGTAGTTTATGATTGGTGTAGGGTCGTAACCAAGAATTAGCCAAGCACCCAAAACAATAGAGTTTGTTATAGCTGGTATATTTTTGAAAAGAGGAGCATTGGGGGGGTTTCATTACTTAAGGTAGCAGGTGGTAGGCCGTTAATTAGATAGGTGGCAGTGTTTAAGGCGAAGGGCCAAAATGATGTTGGTAGTTTGGCATGAGATAAATTAATGGTGAGCCCAGTTAAAACAATGTATCAATGTCTTCTTTCGGCATAGTCATTGTGTTTGGGCGTGTGTGGAACGGATGTAAGATGAGATATACCTTAAAACGCTAGATGAGAAGAGAGTTTGAGGTATTCGCCTCCGTTATCAGAGTATAATCATTTTATTTTTGTGTTGAAGTAGTTTTCAACTACTTTTTAAAGACATATGAATGTGTGTAGAGAGTCGGATTTTCTGTTTATCGGGTAAATCCATATATATTTTGAAAAATGATCTATAAAAACATATGATAAATGTTGTAAAACTTTAAGATGGGGGTGTCCAAGGCAGTGGTGCCGAAAGGATGATTTATTAGCTTGCAATTGAAAGACTCTTGGCATTTGTGAAAATCAGAGTTCATAGAGAACTCGGTTAGCTATTCCGTGGAGTAAGATTTATTGGATTCAAAGTGCCTTCATAACAAAATGACAAGAAAAAATTGGATTAGTATTATTGTCAATGCATATAGATCACGAGAAATTGGAGTAAGAGGTATGTTAGAAAAATAGATAGTAATTTTACCAACAAGTGTGATTGGAAGGGAAGAACCATCTCTAGTGATAAGGTCCTCCGTACCATCATATGAATCATGAAGGGATAGGGCATTTAGATCTTTTGTGACATGATGAAAAGCATCACTATCATACAACCACGGTAAATCTTTTAGCATCATTTTAAGTGGTGGCCATCATGTGTACCTCCAGTTTATTATTGGATGCATGGTGATTATAAACAGGGATAGATACCTGCAAATTAGCTTTCTTGAATTGATAACAATTAGCTAATGTGCCTTTATATTGAGCACCACTAGCATTTTCCTAAAAACGGTTTAGCACCGGTCGGGGTTGGAATAATCCCTTGTTGTAGATTTTGACCATGTTTGACCGGTGACTTGGTGTAAGCCGCAAAGGCAGTGGCCGGTTGGTGGAGTGCAGCAAGTTGCGATTGTAACCGAGCCAAGGTAAGTTCTTGGTTGATTACTTTCTAGTGCAAGTTGCGATTGGTGGAGTGGCCAATTCATTAACCAACATTTTCACTGATTGCATATAATCAGTGATTGTTTGGTCTGAGGTTAAGGTGGGTTTCTATCAATGAATTTATATAAATCTAGACCTTGGAGAATATCTTCAATTTTTGTCTTCCATCCAAGATAATTGAGCGAGGTAAGTTTGAGAGATGAAGGAAATTGGATCATGGTGAAGGATGAGTTTGTAGCAGGAATACTAGTAATAGATTAAAGGCTTATCTTTTTCTGGGCTTTGATGTTTCAGGGAATGGCGGAATACGTCTCTAGCAAGTACGCAACTGGCCTTAAATTGTATCGAGCTACAGGCCATTCTCATAATGTAGGTAGAGGAATCAAGGATGTGAAAAAAAAAATCACAGGGGCAAGAGGATAGTATCTGGCTTGATACCATAAAAGAGTTATCAAACTCAATTATTTATTTCCATTCAGAAATAGAAGATTATATACAAGAAAAGACGATTGCATTCCTAAATACGAACTATCAATCACTTAGAATAAGCAAACAATTAATACCAAAATAAACAAAAAATAAATGAACAAATACACAAATTCATATTTGAATCGGTTAGCGGGAACCTAGTTTATCGACCGGATTATTTTCAGGTCTAACGGCTACAAATGAAAACAAAAGTAGGAGTCTGCAAGATGGAGGACATAAACACATCATTAATCATGAGTTAAGGTTACTAGGATTCATTGTGCTCAGTGCCATGTAGGAAACGTGTAACTTCAAAAATTTTATATTTATTTGTTTCAAAAATATTCTCATTTAAATAAAAAATTATAAATTTATCATAGTAGTAGGAGTGTATAAGAGATTAAGAGGCCATAAACCCTATGAATCTTTTTCGTACCATAGTAGAGATAGAAGAAAACATAGCTATATAATGAAACTTTAACCTACATATACTGATCGTCTATTAGAAACATATACATAGAAGGAAGGATTATATACATCTGAGAAAATTATATCTCGGTAATACTGAGGATTAGAAATTAGACGAACTCATAAAATATTTCCTATGACTAGATATATAGCTACAAAAGAATGCGATTAATAATGCGAGTTGCGACGTCTTTAATATTACATTTACTATTTTCCGATATAATAAATATATCTTTAATTTTTATTTCTAATAAAAAAGTAACAATGAAGGGCATGTAGCTGCATCATATTTTTTTTATTAAAATTTTATTCTTTTCTCTCATGTTAAATAATTACATTAAAAAAGAAATCTTTTTATTAATTTTATTTCTAAAGAATCAAATTTTAATAAAATAAGAAAATTTTTCAAAACATCAAACTTTTTTAAAAATAAGAAATGTTATAAATTTGAGAGTTATAAAATGAAAATTTTTAAAGGTGATATTTTTTTAAACTATTTGCTTTGAAACAAAGTGTTTACTTATTTATTTATTTAAAAAAAAACAAAAAATAGTTTAAAAAGAAAAGTTTAAAAAGTTGATATATATCATTGTTTTATTACTTATAATTCTTACTTGTATGTAATTTTAATCATATATTATTTTAGACTATAGTCTCATAATTTATTAATTTCATTCTATTTAATATTTTATTATATAATGCATGAGTTACTAAAGCTAGTTATATAAATTTATGTACTCTAGCCTCTTAATTAAAACGTAGTTATATCTCTATATGTGGTCATAAGTGTTCAATTATTATCCTATGAGAAAACTTGAGCTTGTTTAATTAACATATACTATTCCTATAGTAATATATAAAAACTTTTTATAATATCATCACTAATAAAAAACTGTACTTTTACCGTCGAAACAAACCATCTAAGGGGCTGTTTGGTAGCCTCTTAATGGTCATTAAGAGGCTATCTCGTAATGGTTCATAACCTTTGAATGATTAAGAGGTAGCCCTAATGCTAAATGGTTTAGAGGTTGTATATTAATAGTACCTCTTAACCATTCAACATCAGGATTACCTCTTAACCATTTAAAGGTTATGAACCATTAAGAGGTAACCTCTTAATGGCCATTAAGAGGCTACCAAACAGCCCCTAAATATATGCCACGGAACAGTCAAAATATTTTTATTATATAAAAAAAGTACTAAAACATATGTTGTCATGACCATGTTTCAAGTTTAATTCCCCTAAAATTCTCACTTAAAAATGCAGGAGTGAATTTTCATTTTCATTCCTGTGTTTGCTGAAAATGATCACTTTTATCTAATAGTTTGTTTTCTAGCATTTGTGTCCCCGCCGTTTATAAATTTTGTCATATTCATCCAGTCCTTTTAACTCCATCCAACATTCTTCGTTAAAAGAAGAGTATATTGGTCATCTTACATATATGTTTTTTTTTCTTTTTTAAATCCCGATTTAATATATCCCTTTTAAATACATTGCTATTTTAGTCCATGAGGTATGGGCATGTTTGTCAATTCAATCCAAAAAGACCACCACCTCGTCATAAAACACCATATCACCACTACCCGTGATGGAACCACCACACCACCACCACGTCACAAAAACCACCAAATCATCACCACCACCCTATCATATAACCACCAACGCCACACAAGACTGCTGTCGCCACCATACAGGCACACAAAAGATCTCCGCCATTAGCACACACACTAGATCACCACCACTATGTAGACCCTAGAAAGCAACTGTCAATCTCGAAATTGTAACAACCCCTTCGAAAACAAATATGGAATCCTTGAAAACGAGTAATGTAGAGGTTAGTAGGGTTTGATATGCCTTTTCCAAGCGGTATGTTACAAGTTCAATATTGACTGTTGATTTCTAGGGTTTACATGGTAGCGACTATCTGGTGTGCGTGGTGATGGTGGTCGGTCTGGTGTGGTGTTGGTGGCTGTGTGATGGGGTGGTGACGGTGGTTTAGTGGTTCTTGTAATGGTTCTTTTTAGACTGAATTGACAAACATGCTCAAATCACATGCACTAAAATAGCAATGTATTTAAAGGTATATAATAAATCAGGTTTAAAACAAAAGAAAAAGAAAACATATATGTAAAATAACCAATATACCCCTTATTTAACGAAAAATTTTGGATGAAGTTAACGGACTGGATGAATATGACAAATTTTATAAACGACAGGGAATCAGATACGAGAAAACAAACTATTAGATGAAAGTGATAATTTTTACCAAACCACAGGAATAAAAATAACAATTTACTCAAAAAACAGAGTTCCCCATAAGCTTGCTCTTTTAGAAATGATATATATAGGAGGGAAATCTGTTAGAAAATCAATCGGTAATCTTTCTAATATATATTTACCCTAGTTTTATTTCTAACGGAGGAAAACACAGACATTCTGTTAGCTTTCTATAAATAACTTATATTATACTTGTTTAGTCTCTCAAACCTATAAATGACAGTCTTGGTATTTCAAATTATGAAAGATTGTTATTTGGTTGTGGTATGTAAATAATCTCCGAAGAATGCGTCAACAAGTTTAAACTGAAGATTATTGTTAGCGAGTTAACTTAAATTCATCATCTCAGATTTTAAATACGTTGTCTTGAGTTCCAAGTTTGCTCATGGGATATTAAATCTTCTTACTATAATAAAAGGGTAAATTGGGGTGCCACGAGTCAACATTATATTTATTCTCATCAAACTTTTTCCGCTTCTCTCTTCTATTAAAAAACTACATTAATTACTACTAATGTTATTTATCTAATTTTATATTATAATTTGTTTTTTAATAAATTAAGAAAAAGATCTTTTTATTAATGTTATTTCTATAGATATAGTTTTTTATAAAAAGAATTTTTTCTAAAAACTCAAACTATTTTTACGTAATATTTTAAAATTAGTTTTTTAAAGTAATTTTTTTTATAAAATAGAAATAATTAAAATAGGGAGTTATAGTAATAAAAATTTTAAAAATAATTTTTTTTAAAACGTTAATTTGAAACAAAATGTTTAATTTATCTTTGAAAAAAATAAAAAAATTTAAAAAGTTTATATTATTGTTTTATTACTTATAGTTATTAGTCATACATAATTTCAATCATATCATGTCTTAGTATATCGTTTTATAATTAATAGTTTTTATTTTATTTAATATTTTATTTATTCTACCCGTGTAATAAACGAGTTTACTAGATGATACCTGTAGGTTATGGGGTAGATCTAAGGATTAGGAGGACGAGGGCACGCGATTTTAACTAAACAAGGCGTGGGCTAGGAGGTTTGGGTAGAAGATATCGTCCATGAAGAAGTCAATAATGATCAGGTAACTGTATAGGCTTATTGTTAGTAAGGTGAAATGTAATATTTATGGATGATTGTTGTATATTTATGGATGATTGTTGTAACCAAATATGATGTAATTTGACTGGGATGTATGTTGGAATATGTAATAAATGTAACCTTCGTATGACATGGTATTATGATGATTTGACTTTGCTCTAATTATTTGCTTACTACTTAATTGCCATTCACGATGGTTAAACATAATGAGATTGTAATCATATTATTGATATTCGTGTAGATATGGCATGTATGAACACTTTTGGCATCTAACGAACAACGTTTGGTATTTTATAGAATAGGGAAGGATAAGGGCAGCAAGGTTGCCGAGATGACAAATGAGGGTCCGTCAAGGAGGTCTATTGGAAAGACCCAGCTAACCATAGCAAGGGCCCAACCTTTTCTATAAAAGTTAGGAACGGTCCACCTCCTATATCTAAGGTGAAGAGGAAGGCTGAAGTCGCGGCCAAGCCTGCCATTATAGCCAGATTCACAAAGGCAATACAAGGTGAGGATTAGCCCACTAATAGCAAGAAGAAGGACTCAAAGGCTAAAGGTTGTCAAAATCTTCATTCAAACCGTCAGTTGATAGTGGGTACAAGAAAAACAACCCAAGTTCTGATAAATCAGGTGAAGTCAACAAACACAAAAATGGTAAGTCTAAGGATTTCAACTATGCATATACTAAAACTACATGGCATCTAAACCTAAAATGTTCAAGGGTGACAAGACTGCCACTGATACTCTCTAATGGATTGAGGATATTGAAACCACTCTAGATGTTAGAAGCTGTAAGGAAGAGGAAACTGTGACGTTTGTTGCCTAATCATTCAAAGGGAATGCCCATACATCATGGAAAACTATTTTATCCATAAGAGGTCGGGGCCAAAGTGTCCAACATGGATTGGAAGAAGTTCTCAAAGTAATTCCTCGAGAAATTTGTTTCGCATCATGAGGTGGAATAGTTGGAAGATGAGTACTTTTAGCTAACTATGAAAGGTATTGGCTACTTGAAATGTACCACTTGTTTTTCTATAAATTCTAGTCTTGTTACCGGAATTCACTTGACCAAAACCAAAGATGATCGGGCGATTCATTTAGGGTGTTATTCCAGATATCGAAGGTGACTTACGGACCTTAAGACCTGCGACATTAGAATCTACTATGGAACTGACTATTGAGTTAACCGATGATCTCATACGGGTAAAGAGAAGTTGGATTTCGGAGGATGGATACAACCATGGGCGAGAGAGTGGGAAATCAAGAAATTTTTCTAGGAAAACACCAAAAAATAGTAAGAAACTGGGTTTAATAAGAGTAAGGTTTAAAAGGATTAGTCAAGGGGGAGGCGTGAGATCCCTAAATACCAGAAGTATGGACAACACCACATTAGTGAATGTGCGGGTGATAGGTGTAGGATGTGGAAAGATAGGCCATTACACCTGGGAGTGCCCTCAAAATAATGGGTGCTTTGATTTTGGTCACGACAAGCATATCATGGCTCACTACCATAAATTGCAAAATGGAGATATACCCACTCATACAGATGAGGGGATGGTAACTCATTCATTTAGAAGCCACGTTTCTATATGTGGGTGATTCACAAAATAAATGTGTATATGTATGATTAATTTGTTAGTTAAAATGCATTTTTGTTGTCTAATTGAATACAGAGTCTCACTTGAGCTCATTAAAATAAAAAGCCACAATACTCGATAATATCCGAAGGTGTGGAAAAAGCTGCTATGAGAAGTGGAAAAACCATCAACGACGATTGTTCATGAAAGTTTCAGGAAGAAAGGGAAGCGTCTACATTGTCACACTCTCTGTCTTCCAAAGGTGCCTAGAGGATGGGCCAAACTCAACAGAGCGATGACCCGAGAATGGATTCCCCACCGGGGGGAGGAAACGACCATCTCAAGGCACATGACGACCTACAGATAACAACGTCGAGACATATCTATTATCAGTTGGCTTGGTTGTTGGTTCATGCTTCTGAATTGGTATATATGGGAGGATGGAAAACTTTTGGGGCTGAAAAGAATTATGAATGATCAGGTTACTATTGTATGTCCCATAAGAGCGAGCTCTTAGTTTTTGAAGAGATTGAGGAAATGCTCCTTCCATGAGGGGCCTTTCTTCTATGCTTTCACCGATAATCACATACAACTACATCAGGAATTGCATATGCCAGAAGTGGTTTTGAGACCAGGCACGTAACCTCGATAGCATGTGCCCTAGCCACCTGAGCCTATTAGTCGCTTACTATTAAATATGTTGCAAGATATGTCATGGAGGCCTCTGTTGATCATGTATGAACAAAATTCAAGTCCAAATGGAAGAGCTAGCCTCTTATCTTAAAGGGTTTTCCTAATTATAGAACTTCAACAAACATCTCACGACACGAGGGTTGCCTAGGGTGGTGGAGCAAAAGATACTTGGATAACATGAGTTAATTGGGTAAGAGCTGGTTGTTACAACATTTGTACATAGCTTTATCACCATGCACCTTTAGTAGCAGCAACATCTATATTTCTCTCTACATATTCTCCCCTGGGTAGAATCTTTAGTGAACCACTTCTTCTTCTTCTTCCATAAAGATTTGCACAAAACCAAGCTTAGATTGAACTAAACAAGATTTGGCGAACGAATAGAAAGGTCAAAATTTTCAATTCATCCTTCCTACATACGTGGGTAAGCTGCTTCATGGAATCCTCTTTCCGGACACCACCCAAGAAGAAGACATCCAGAGGTGCTTTTCTTGATTGAATGAAAGAAATAACAAGGGATTGCTTATTATATAGCTCGAATAGGTGGTCAAAAAGCTTCCTTGAGGCTACCAAGGACAAAATCCCGATTCTTTTGAATGAGAGCTGAGGAAGCCAGAAACACCTATGATGTTATGACAGGTATGCTTCCCGTTAACTATATTTATCCTAATGTATTATTTGACTCTATGGCCAATAAAAGTTTTCTATCAAATAATTATATGCCTTGTTTGAATGGCATAATGGTTAAGTTACCAATCCCCTATGTTATTGAAATTGCTAACGCCTAGGAGGTCAAGGTAAACGTTATGCTTCAAACTTACTACATTAATATCAATGATCAAAATCTACCTCTGTAACTATTACCTATGCGATTAGGTGGATTTG
Organism: Flaveria sonorensis; assembly: GCA_025506505.1. Lineage (NCBI taxonomy): Eukaryota > Viridiplantae > Streptophyta > Magnoliopsida > Asterales > Asteraceae > Flaveria > Flaveria sonorensis. Next base: position 57,716,146 of record CM046437.1, read on the forward strand.
ACTTAATTCTAGGTATGGATTGGTTAACCAAGAACAAAAGCCACATATATTGTAAGCAAAAATCATTGGAGATTGAGTTGCCAAACGAACAAAGCTTGAACATCATGGGCGATTTGCCGCTAAGCCCAACCAAGATGAAATCGATGATTAAGGTGGAAAAGCGCCTGCGGCAGGGATTTGAGGGGTTTTGGTTGTACTTAGAATCTGAAAAGATATAATGAAAAATCAAAGACATCCTGGTGGTGGTCGATTATCTTGATGTTTTCCCTGAAGACCCACAAGATTGCCTCGAATCGAAAAGTTAAGTTTCATATCCATTTAGTTCTATAGACTGTCCCTATAGCAAAGGTCCCTTATCTATTGGCGACATCAAAGATGAAAGGATTGATGAGACAACTCTAGTATTAATGGAGAAGGGTTTTATATGGTTGAGCTCGTCCCTTTGGGGAGCCCTAGTTTTATGCGTGAAAAAGAAGGACAACATAATAAGGATGTGCATTGATTACAGGAACCAGAATAAAGGGACAATCAAAATTGGTACTCATTACCATGAATAGATGACTTGATTCATCAACTTTAAGGGTAAAGTTATTTCTTCAAGATTGACCTGCGGTCTGGATGTCACCAAGTGAAGGTACAAGACAAGGACGTGCCAGAGACAATTTTTTGCACCACGTACAGCCACTATGAATTTCTTGTTATGCCATTTAGGTTACATAATGCACTTGCAGTTTCATGGATTTGATGAATCATGTATGCAAACCCTACCTAGACGAATTTGTGATTATATTCATTAATGATATCTTAGTATACTAATGCACTAAGGAAGAACATGAATAACATCTTAGATGCTCCTATGACAGTTGTGAAATGAGAAACTATACATAAATTTCTCCAAATGTGAATTGCGGTTGTAGGAAGTCTATTTTTTGGAAATTTCATTAATAACCAAGGTATTCAAGTGGACTCGGCCAAAGTGGAAGCAATAATGGGATGGAAAGTTCCTAGTTCCCCAACCAAGATTCGTAGATTTGTCGGGTTAGTAGGATATTATAGGAGCTTTATTTAGGACTTCTCCATAGAAAAATATGAAATTTAGTAGGAGGATAGGCTACGATTCATGTCTCGCTTCGGGCGGACTTTCCAGGATACATTGGGAACCAAATTATTAATGAGCAAGACCTACACAGAAAGGCGGTGGAAATAATTACAATTTGCGGTTGGTAACAAATTAATGCTTAAGGTGAAGCTATGGCGGGGCACCATCTATTTTTAAAAAGTATGCAAATTAAGTCCTCGTTATATTAGACAATTTAAAGTCATTGAACGAATAGGCATGCAGGCCTATAAGTTAAAACTCCCTGATGAGTTAAATAGAGTACGTCTTGTATTCCTCATGTCAAACTTAAGAAAATATTTTTATGACAAAACATTACGGGCCTCACTAGAAGAGATTCAGGTGGATGATCGCTTTAACTTTATGGAAAATCCAATTGAGATTGTCGAAAGGCAAAAAAAAAGAGGTTAAGAAGAAAACATATTATGATAGCCAAAGTCAAATGGATTCTAAACATGTCCAAAATATATGTGGGATCCAGAAGAAGCAATGAGGAAGAAATATCCTCAATTGTCTGCAAACTAAGGCAATTCCAGGGATGGAAGCCCTTTTAAGGGGGGAGGATATGACCCCTCAGCCATATAACTATGGTTAATACACGAGAAAGAGAGGGATGGAAGTTTGTGTTGATGAAGGAGAGATGGTAACATTGGAGAATGTCCATGTTTTGGAGAACGGGAGCCATTGCAAATCGTTGTGAAACAAAATAAAGTGAAAAGATGCTCGGAAGTGACCCAAAGTTAGATTAATCTTATCTCAGATTAGTAAGGACTTACGAAACCCACAATATATGAAAATGGTGTGTCCGAGCTTATAATATATGAAAATGGCCTGTCTTGAGAAGAGGAATAAAAAAAAGTGGTCCATGGAGGCTTGCTAAGCTTCTTGTAGTGGTCCGTGACCTATATCCATTACCAGATGTGAATATTCTTTTTTTGAAAATGTTAATATTCCCTTGGGAATCCTATAGCAGACCATTTTGGCTTTGGTGATGGTCTGCCAAGGTCCTATGCAACTAGAAACCATATTTGAGCCCCATAAACCCCGTTTTCTCCTACTTGCATCAACCCATTCGACTCTCTCTCTCTCTAAAAATAAGACATAACTCTCTCTAGATTGTGGGCATCTTGGGGTGTTTGGGAAGGCATGCAAAGGTTGGACTGAGCTTTACAATGTTTCCTTGCTACGAGTTAGCTTAGGAGCTCTCGGTTTCGTCGGTAAGACTAGTTTTTTTTATCTTTAACACTCGACAATTAAGAGATCTTATTACAATATGTATGAAACAACAAAATATAGAACCAAAATCAAATACATATTTGCATGTGCTATATAAGAAAATGTAATCGATGAGAAATATTACATATCTTAAACTCTATAAGAGTATATGCTAAGATGCTTTAAAGGCTTGATCAAAATTCACCTGACGATAAAATTTTTGTGGAAGTGTAGTCTGAACTCCCGTAGATGTCTAACCAATAGGTTATAAATATGTGTATTTTTTCCAAATCTCAGTAGTTGGTTATGGGGAAATGTAGTCTCGTGTAGCATATGTGATAACCCTACCATGTTTATCAGCCTCATAGTCTAATAAGGACTTCAAATGAAACCTATACATGTAATTACCACAAAGTTATACGGAACACTTGAAGTGACATCTACATGGGAATCCTTGACGGGTTACTATTTTCATAAAGTATTAAAACTAATACCTTGGGATATTGATGCTAGATATCTATATGGTTTCAAACAATCTAGTCGTATATGGTATAGTCAACTTAGTAAATAATATGAGGTACAAGTTTAATCAAGTCAATTATGTGTCCATCATAAATTTTATCTTTAGGGTTTATATAATCATAGTTTATAGACTCTATCTAACTTTAATATAGAATACTATCAAAAGATTATAACACAACTTAATTATTAATCGATTTATAGTTCAAGTGCATGCGTTACGGATCGGTCTACCAATCTTCTCTCTTGAAGATGTTAGGATATGTTATATGAACAATGTTAATTTGCTAAGTACATCTAAGGTTATTCAATCTCTATACAAAACAAAAGGATCCTTATTTTCCCAGATAAAAGGCAACGACATATTTGGTCTAGAAGTACCATACTTAAATGCGATTGAAGCATTGGTGTATCTAGTAAATATCACGACTATGGTATCGCATTACTAAACATGTGCCAGCAGAATATAATTCTAATCCCACATGTTACACTCATATCCTTTCATTAAGTTTTTGTCCATTTGGGTTTTCTTACAAAGGTTTTAATCACACAATATAATTGATCTAGTTGCCGATCTAACATCATCCTGTAATATGTTGTTAATTATACGTGATGTGCACTGTACTCTTTTTCTTGGTTATTGTTTTGTCTCACTAGGTTATCTTCACATGTTTTTTAAAGAGGCAACTTCACTAGCGTATCAGTTAATTTAGGTCTTGAAGAACAAAGCTAGTATTATCCTGTAGTGTAATATTAATAATATATAAGGGAGGTGTTATAAATGTTATATAATACAGACATTATTCCCCCATGTTATGGATTTAACAACATGTTTATTACTTTATTGATTTCTACTTCATGTACTAATGTGTGTGTATATATATATACATATATATATATATATGTATACATATATATATATATATATATATGTATACATATATACATATATATATGTATATATGTATACATATATACATATATATATATATACATCTATAGATGTATACATATATACATATATACATATATATATGTATATATGTATATATGTATACATCTATAGATGTATATATGTATATATGTATATATGTATACATATATATATATATGTATATATGTATATATGTATACATCTATAGATGTATATATGTATATATGTATATGTATATATGTATATATGTATGTATGTATATATATATATATATATATATATATATATATATATATATATATATATATATATATATATATATATATATATACATATACATATATATATATACATATATATATATATATATATATATATATATATATATATATATATATATATATATATGGGAGGGATCCAATAAAAACTATTTTTAAATTAAAAACCAAGAAAATCACTTTATAGCCATTGATTTTTTTGATCTATGGTTGAGATTGTTTAGTGGCACGATTGTAATTAATTGGTGTTTATAGTATCTAATTAAAAGGTTGTATTGGTATAATAGGCAAAACATATACAATCATATGAAAATCTTTTTAATTAATAAAATCCCTAAAATCACTCATTCTCTCACCTTTCTCTCTATTTATATATTATAACCTTCCATTCTCTCTCTTATTTTATTTTACTTACAATTTTTAAATTTAAACATCAAATTATACTAAATTTTAAATATATAATTGAATATGAACAAAAACCATAGATTCAACCACGTTAAGCAAGAGTTAATTTCAAAATGTAACACTATGTTACGTATATGTAATAATGTTCTATATATATGAAACAATGTGTTACGTATATGTAACCCAGTCAAACTTTATTTTCACCATCAAATCCAATATTAAATCTTCTTACCATCTTAACCACATTGATTAATGTTGCTACATATATACAATCGTTGTCATATACGTATATGTAAGTATAACACATATAACAAGTACAAAACATGTTATTAAACTTAAAATTTTACATATACATATATGTGGTTATATATAAATAACCAAATACAAGTGGAGCATGGTTATTATCAATGCAAATACAAGTTAAGAATCACCAAAATATAAGAGGATATTAAATAAACAAACATTGTTAAATACGTGTAACAACAGTGTTACGTATACGTAACAGTTGTGTTATGTATATGTAACAAAAGCATTACGTATATATATGATAGCAGTGTTACGTATATTGTAATATTGGTGTTACGTATATGTAACAATAGTGTTCATCTTATACAATTTGTTTTTCGTGTTCTAAACTAGACGCTTTGATAATTGCTCGACCATCGATAATTTTTTCCGAACGTCTCATCATTTTATTGCATCATCTTTTTCGACCGATCATCAAACCTGATCCATCACCTGTGTTAGTATGTAGCTTGATAACTTAAAACTTGGAAACAAAAATAATAATTTACATGTATGCACTTGGGTACGTATATGTACCATACCATGATACCTTTTTTCATTCAGTTGATCGTCTTCTTCATAGCTATCACATTTACATATATGTACTGACCGCCATTTTCATAGCTATCAAAGTTACATATATGTATCTAACAAGGTTACATATATGTCCTGGGTACATATATGTATCTTACCCGAATACCACTTTTCCATCCAGTTCATCATCATCTTCATCTTCATCTTGACATAACCAGGAAGAAGTCTTCTTTACTTGATTCATTGTAACTCACTTAACACATTTCCACTTCTATCCACTTGTATTCTAAACGTTTCTTCATATTCGATCACAAGATTGAACCCTAGCCGCCACCCCATGTTTTTGAATGTATAAGATGAAACAATCAAAATTGATTTCACATATTAATTTTGTCACACCCTCAAAATCCGCGTGCGGGGTTTTACCGCGAGGCGCGTGACATACCAGGATCTTAGTCATTAGTTACCAAGAACGACTCTATATGATTAATAAACAAAACCAGAGTTAACGTTTAAAATACTGCGGAAGCGTTTTTAAAAACAGAAAACCCAAAACAAGTAGTATGTAAAGAGAATGCGCAAAACATACGCGCCCCAAACACAAATGTTTAATATGAAAATAATCCCAAATTTGTAAACAAACAAATGTAGACAACTCAACAATGCTGACGTGCGTGCTCCTAGGCAACTGGCAACCTTAACCTGAGAATAGCATACTAAACAAGTCAACACATGGTTGGTGAGTTCAAGAGTTTGCGTTAAAATATAAACCAATCAACAGTTTCCAGAGCATAAGTAGTGTATTGCAATAGATAGCTAGTCTATTAACATAAAAATATTAATCATAGTGATTTCGCGATCGAAGCTGACTGTGTTACGTTTGTTGCCTCCCGTCACGACTTACCAGGTCGTGACGAATATATGTGTTAGGACAAAATTTCACCCGTTTGACCTCGAGTCGCACAGGTGGGGCTCGTCAGACCCAGTAGTACTACCCAAAATTTCCCCGCTAGTCAATATTAACAATCCGAAAGTGTGAGGACTTTTCCATGGTAAACAGCACTATATCAATATTATACACACTCATATATAAAAGCGTTTGTGATCAACAGTATGCTATCTCCCCCAAAAGAGATTATGTAAAATGAGTGGGGCAAGAACTCACCTGATGCGCGCAAAAATTTACTTAGAGCTTAACTTGAAAGAAAGAGGGGAAAGACAACCTTCAAAGGTCACCTAGAATACAAGAGTACATAAGCACGTGTACACAAAATCAACATGAAACCCTAAGTGCTCTACAAACCAAGGAACTCAAGGTTTTAGAAAGACAAGACACATTTGACCCAGTTGACCCGTTTGACCCGTTGGTGACATTATAGGTGATAACTCGTTAATACTAACACAATAGCATATCATACATGTTCACATACAACTTGATTACATATAGCACTTCATTAACCACATATACTACCTAGATCATCATACAACTAGATATCACACAAGTCATGTGAAACTCAACTATTATCATGCTCATAACATCCAAAATGTTCATTCTTAATCAATCATCAATCCACAAAAGTCCTAGCTTACATATATAACTCATACCATGATTTTTCCACTAACAGGCCAAAACAGGTAACAACCCAAATCAACATTCATACAACATAAACAACACATTTAATCACCTTAGAAACCATCCATGAACACACTAGCATGATCCTAATATCCCAAACATGCTCAAATCATCCAATTCAAGGATTTGCATAATTAAAGTTTCCCTTTTGGGAAAGTTCATCCCAAATTCATCAAACTCACACTACATTCATGAATTCATCAATTATATACCAATTCGAGTCCATGACAACATCTAAACATGATCAACAACACTTAATCATCATGATTCATCAACGTCCAACACCAAAAGTTACTATTTTTAGCAATGTATGAACTATAACACATCTTCTTGATTTTCAATTGTTCATATCATCAACTTAGCATCTAATCATCATCACAAACACATCCATAACATTCATACATCATCAAATCATCAATTCATGCAAAATAAAGTTACTATTCTTAGTAACCTGTGAACCATAAATCAAAATCGAAGCTTTCTTGCAAAATCGACGTTAACCAATATGCATACAACCTAACTAGCATCATTACAACATAAAACAACCAACATTCAACATCCAATTTGATCCAAAATAGCCTCAAACTCTCGGCCAAGATGATCATATGAACAAACAACCAAAATCCAAACTTTCTTGCATAATCAACGTTAACTAGCATCAATACAACCTAACTAACATCATAACATCACCAAACAACTAAGAATTAACATTCAATTGCAGATTTTCGAACTAGGGTTCAGCCACCATGAAAAACCATCAAAAACATGTAAAAATCTAACCTTTAAACGTGTAATGGCTTGCAATTGATGATTCTAACTTGTTGTGATGCTTGAAATCGGTCCAAAATCGAATGGAATTGCTTGTTCTTGATGAAAACCGAAGTGTGTGTGTGTGTTTGAAGGTGTCGCGGCCGAAAGGGTGGTTAGGGTTAGAGTTTTGATTTTTATTTTATTTAATAATCCATAATTACCCTTTTAACACTTATAATTTGTATTTTATAAAAATTAAGCTTTTACACACTCCTTTAAAATGTTTTTAACTAGAATAATAAACATATAAACTAGTAGTAGCAATTATATGTATTATCTTTACAAGCTACCAAATTTACAAAGTAAATACACACGTTTCCACGTTACGCGATAAAATTACAGTTAACATTTAAATCACATAAGCATAACTTAATAATCACATTGTTAACTTAATTATCATCAATTTAACATTACTGATTATTGTTAAGTCACCAACGTTCAACGACAACTAGTGTGTGTGCTCCCGACACGTGTATGCAAGACTTAACGGAACTAACGGAGTTTGGTAACGGAAAATTACCGGATGTCACAAATTTAACCATTTACGAACCTGGATTTGTGAACCCATATGCAAAATTGATTTGAAGCTATGAATGGAGCTGATGGTCATGTTCTTCGATGGTAGTATTGTTCTTTGATGATAGTATGATCATATAAATCAATTTCACATATAAATCGATATCTCATCTCAATCTATTTCTTGTACATGATTTGTTGAACAAAGGTTTCTATGGTGGATGATGGTAATCGGTTTGTAGTAGAGACAAAAGATGAAGGAGATGATGAGATATTTAAGAATAAAATATCTTAAATAAGGAGATAAATCAGGATTTCAAAAAAATACTAAAATTAAAAGGGTGTTAAAATTACCTAATTAACCTTTTAAATAAACAATACAAATTTTAAAAAGAAAAATTTTAATTGGTTGAAAGTGGTTTTTATAGTTTTCAATTATAAAGGTGGTTTTCATTTGATCTCTCCCCTATATATATATATATATATATATATATATATATATATATATATATATATATATATATTTATGAATGATATATAAGTTAGAATTTCTCTCTACCTTTATTTATTTTTTATGTTATTATTTCAATAATCCTTTTAAATTACAAGAATTGTCCCTTGTAAGAATCAAATTTGAATATATTCCTTATACAAACAAAAAAACAAAAGTACCCTCGTGTAAAAGACATGATTGTATTTAACAAAAAAATATAATGTTCGTTAGACAAAAGGATGTAAAATGTTACAAGATATGTATATAAATGATGATTTTATTATTTCTTTAGTTTAAGGACGCCACCTGAAATTTAGTATGAACATAAAAGACGAAAATGTAATTTACTCTAAACGATAAGCATGATAGGTTTTTAAAATATTAATTTGATAAGTAAGACAACACTTTTCTAACCCCTCGACCCTAAAAATGCGATTGACGAATGAGAAAGAGGGGTATGGAGGTTTGGGTTGACAAAGGGGAGATGGTAACAATGGAAAATGGAAGTGAAACAAAGTGAAAAGCTCCCCGGATGTGACCCAAACTTAGGTTAAGCATATCTTAGGCTAGAAATGGAGTTACGAATCCTTTAATGTATGAAAATGGAGTGTCTCGATAAAAACGTTGTCCCTATGGTAGTGGTCCACGATGAATATTAATCCCAAGATGCAAGTATCCTTTTCTAAAAATGTTAGTATTCCCTTGGGCATGCCATAGCGGACCGTTATGGTTTCTTTGGCGGTCCTCCAAGGTCCTACGCGACCAAAATCCGTATTTGAGCCCCCAAAACCCTGGTTTCTCCTACTTACATTCACCCACAGCTCTTTGTCTCTACAAACAACCCATTGCGTGCATTCTCCCTCTAAATTTTGGGCATCTTGGGGTGTTCGAGAAGGCGTGCAAAGGTTGGATTGAGCTCTACAATGTTTCCTTGCTAGGAGTTGCACTTAGGAGCTCTTAGTTTCATCGGTAAGACTCGTTTTATCTCTAATACTCAACATTGTATCTTTTTTTTTGGTCTAAAATAGGTGACAGATTGTCATCCTATGTTCATGTTCTTGTCACTAGGATTATACGCGAAAGGGCTTTCATGTTGTGGTGAGTCTAATTAGTTAGGTCACTTATGGTGAGCCTAGTCAGTTAAGTCGCTAGGCTTAAACACGTATGAATCCTATCTCATGTGTTCATGTTGAGCATACATAGGTTGTTGACCGGTTCAAAGAGACCCTAAATCGAGGTCACAGACGTGATCAGAGTAGGTCATTTGGGTTAGCTCGGTGCGATATTTGAGGGTTACGTGAGTTTTTTAGGCTTAATGGATGTGGTAATGTGGTTGAGGGTTACACTAAGTGTAATAAGATTTTAGGCCATTGTTGACTATTACAGGATGCTCATCATGGTGAGTCTAACTGTTCTTTTTACTTAATGTTTTTGGCTCCATCTGAGCAGTGTGAATGGTTTGTGTAAAATGCTTTTATGTGCGTCTACAAGTTAAATTGTCTTGGTGAGTTAGCATATCATAACTTAGGTATGTCTAGCATTTGTCATTGTTAGTCAGAAGAAAATCATTAAGGTGAGTGGATAGGTTTACGTAGAACCATTGATCACCTTGGGGCATATATGCCCTTAGTCGGATCGGATCTAGGTTGGAGGGCCTCACTCACGAGTTGTGGTACTTTGTGTTGTGGCGCTAATTGATGTGATACCCTGGTATTAAGCAAGTGATTTGATGAGTCCGGAAGGGTTGTTGATGCATCGTCAGCTAGGGTGCCTTTAACCTACCCATCGTGGTTTTTGTGAAACCTGGAGTGGCATATATGTTATGTGAACACTATCTAGCGATGCGTCATTTTTTAGGCAGATTTGATTTGCTAAACAATTTACTTACGCATATTATTATGTTATGTTATGTTATGTTATGTTGGCCATCTGTTTTGGAGTCATTGGTTACGACTCACCAACAACGTGTTTGTTGACGTATCTTAGCTCGTGATGCAGGTTGTGAAGGAAGTGCTAGAAGACACTGGCTAGGTTAAAGAGACTTAGCGCTTAGAGTTGAATAAGACTTCATATAGATTATAGAGACTGGGTTAAAACCACATAGGGAAGTATGTGTAGTTTGTCTTTAAGGATTATAATGCAAAATATTTTCAAACTACACTATTTGTTAAAATTTAGTTTAATACTCGCTCGGTCAATAACTCATTATGGGTGTAAACGAGTCGAGCCCAGCCAAGCCCGAGCTCCTTTTAGCTTGACCATGGCTCATTTTGACTTAAAAGAGCTTGAGGTTGATCTCACTTGTTTTGAGCTTTATTTCTAAAGTTCGAGCTCGGCTCCTTAAAAAGTTTTCAAGCTCGATTTCTACTCAGGCTTGGCTCGTTTATTATTTAATTATTAATTTTAATATTCTTATATAAAATTTTATGTATATTCATATTTATATATTTTGTATGTAACATTATAGATATTATTAACTGTTTTTATCATAACTATATATATAATAATAACTATTCATATAAAAGTATCTAAAATTAAATAAAAATATATTAAAATAAAAGCTTGTTTAAGCTCGCGAGCCGACTCGAGCTCGATATGTAAAACTTAGGCTCGGGCTTGGTTTGGGCTCAATAAGACTTGAATCACTTTAAGGATTCTATCGTTCTGATCTCGACTAGGTCGCGAGCAGCTTATCTCTTTTGTATCCCAAGAACTCATTAATGATTGTCTTTTGTTATTGGGACGTGAACCCAAGTACTTCTCACTAAGCACTCCTCACTTCTCATAATCTTCCAAAATAACTACGATTTTCTAAAGTAGGGCCGATAAATGATCATTGGTCAAGCTATCTAATATGAATTATTCTATGACACTAAAACTTTGTTCGTGTATCATTCACAAACACATGCAAACTTAGTGATTTAAAAGTCACTTGGTAGATAATAATTCAAATCTTTTAACTAATATAATTATTTAAATTATATTTGGTATATAGATAACCATTTCTTAATTTATAAGATTAAGCTTATGACACGTCTATGGATTATCATATGATTATTTAACATTCAATCTTTTTTTGGTTTTGACTTTTAATCATCAACTTTCATATTATTGTTCCCTTAAACCATGTTATTCTAAGCTAATATTTACTTTACTTTTTTAAATATCATCAACAAAGTATTTTACTAGTTTTATTATTTATTTATTTTACTTAAAGTATAACTCTAAAATTATATAAGGCTTTGATTAAATATTTAAGCTTCTTACTATATTAAACATTTATTTTTTTGTTGTAAAGATGTATGATTCGTTCTAGATAAAATTGGTTTGACCATGTGATGGTATTTTTACTTTTTATTTCTTGTGGCTTTATTAACTGAAACAAGAATCAGATACTAAGCTTATGTTATTATGAACTAATTTGATTTTATGTAGGGACAGTCTACTAACGAGGTAATACACATTTTAAGATGATTAATGGAAAAAGTTAGTAGAGAATGAGAAATATAAATATGGTGTTCATTAACCTTAAAAAATTTACGATGATATGCGACGTCGAGTGATTTGAATATTCTTGAGGAAGAGAGTTCTATGTCACGACCTGCCTAAAATCAAATCGTGTATCTCGAATTCCGGAAGTTTCCGGAATCATACGGAGGCATATAGGGCTGTCCGGAAGTCTCCGGAACAGCCTAAAACGTGTTGGACCTTGAAGGAACACAAGTGGGTATCCAAAACAACCTTGAATCATCAAGAATGATCAAGATATTCACTTGGAAATATCTAGGAGTTGGGTTCTCATGAAAGGTCTAGAATGGCCTTCAAAGATCTATCAAAATATCATATAAATATTGTATTATTAGAAAACTCTAGATCAAGAATGATCTAGATACATGAGAGAAGTATAAATAGGTGATGAAGTCCTCATTTGTAGGTACCCAAAATCCATACAAGTCTAGTGTAAAGCACTTGTAAAGCACACTTGTAAACTACCTTGTAAGCAATACAAAGTCATTTGTATTACGAGCTTGCAAACGCTTCTGCATCGTAACTTGAATTGTTACTTCGTTTGGGTCACAAAGGCTGAACTTAGAAGGATTCTAAGTGCCGCACGAGAGTCGAATAAATCACTCCGTGACAAGTGGTATCAGAGCAACGTCGGTTCATTTGGGATGGCAACCGAAACTAGCAAAAGTGCAGCTGTTGAAGATAAACGAGGTCGAGATGAAACCCAAAAGGGGTCAAAGAAGGAACGAGGTATGTCCAAGGATCGTACCTTGGAAAAACGAGTTAATGACCTGGAGGCAGGCGTTGTCGAAACAGGATCTCAGGTCGACATTTGTCTCCAACGATTGGACGTATTAGAAGAAGACTTTAATGAGCTCCGAGAAGGACTCAAGGCTGCTATGGAATTACTTCGAGATGAAGTAAAACTGATGATCAAAGATGCAATTGGAGACGCTACGACCAAATTGCGAACAGAGATGGATGATCTATCCAATGACATGCATCGCAGCCTACTTGGCATGGAAGCCAAAATAAACGATTGCAACAAAGCCATGATCACAACAGGAGGGAACGTTGTGAACCTGACACCGAGAGTTGAAATTCCCAAACCATCACCGTTTATGGGCAAACGAGAAGCTCGAGCGGTTGATGACTTTATCTGGGAAATGGAGCAGTACCTAGGAGGGGTACAAGTCTTCGATGACGCCACCAAAATAAAGACAGCAACGATGTATTTGAAAGATATGGCAGCGCTGTGGTGGAGACGTCGAAGCATGGATATCGAACGAGGTACGTGCACAATCAAAACTTGGACTGAATTTGTTCAAGAACTCAAACGACAATTTTATCCGGTAAATGCTGAACACGAAGCGAGAAGTCGACTTCGTAAGCTCAAACAAACCGGGACCATCAAGGACTATGTCAAAGAGTTTACAACACTTGTCCTTGAGATCCCGGACTTATCGGATAAAGACTCCCTCTTCTACTTCCTCGATGGTCTGCAATCATGGGCCAAGATAGAACTAGAGAGAAGAAATGTTCAAGATCTTGCTTCAGCAATTGCAATAGCTGAAAGCTTGATCGATCTTAAAGAAAAACGACCATACAGGCCCATGAATGAGGAATGTGATGAGGAGAAAGGTGGGGGAGTTAAGCCCAATTATGATCGGAGGGTGGAACCAAGGAAACCACCACGATACGACAACGAAAAGCGCACTCCAAAATCTTGCTTCATATGCGAGGGACCGCATAATGCTCGGGATTGCCCGAAGAAACAAAGTTTGCAAGCCATGGTGGTGAGGAATGATGATGCATCCCACGAAGACAAGGAGGTTCGTCTCGGGGCAATGCAACTACAAGTTCTAAACGCGTTAACGGCACATGAAGGGAAGCCGTTAAAGTTGGCTAAGTCGCGCCCCACGGAGAGACAGGGCAACATCACAAACACGGAGACAAAAGGACTTCGGTTTGTGAACATAGAAGTGAATGGACGACTTGCAAAGGCACTGGTCGATACTGGAGCAAGTCATAACTTTATCACACGTGAAGAGGCTAAAAGACTTGGTTTAAGAATCTCCACGCGTGATGGATTTCTTAAAAACGCCAATGGTGACGCAAAACCGATCGAAGGAATGTCATGGGCTGTCAAGACTAAGATCGGGACATGGCAAGGTAAGCTCGATTTCTCGATAGCACCATTGGGCGATTACAAGATCGTGCTCGGGATGGACTTTTTCAGAAAAGCAAAAGCCGTTCCAGCAACTTTTCTGAACACCTTGTACATCATCAAGGGCGATCAAGTGCACACTGCAATGCTGGAGTCAAGCACCAGCCACAAAGGGAAAATGTTATCCGTCTTGCAACTCGCAAGAACAAGCCGGGGGAAACTCAAGAAACACGACGAGGACGTCGTGGGTTTAGGTGGGGGAGAATGTCACGACCTGCCTAAAATCAATCGTGTATCTCGAATTCCGGAAGTTTCCGGAATCATACGGAGGCATATAGGGCTGTCCGGAAGTCTCCGGAACAGCCTAAAACGTGTTGGACCTTGAAGGAACACAAGTGGGTATCCAAAACAACCTTGAATCATCAAGAATGATCAAGATATTCACTTGGAAATATCTAGGAGTTGGGTTCTCATGAAAGGTCTAGAATGGCCTTCAAAGATCTATCAAAATATCATATAAATATTGTATTATTAGAAAACTCTAGATCAAGAATGATCTAGATACATGAGAGAAGTATAAATAGGTGATGAAGTCCTCATTTGTAGGTACCCAAAATCCATACAAGTCTAGTGTAAAGCACTTGTAAAGCACACTTGTAAACTACCTTGTAAGCAATACAAAGTCATTTGTATTACGAGCTTGCAAACGCTTCTGCATCGTAACTTGAATTGTTACTTCGTTTGGGTCACAAAGGCTGAACTTAGAAGGATTCTAAGTGCCGCACGAGAGTCGAATAAATCACTCCGTGACATCTAGGAGTTAATGAATGTAATTAGGGATACGTATGACGGGGCCAAAATATGTTTTCTTGCGCTAGTGGGAATACACATCTTTTCCCCATGGTTGGCCTTCACCAAGAACTTGTGTTAGGTATTTTTACTTTTATCGTTAAGTTGGAGGAGTTGTCCAAGGCGATTTAGAATGCATCTTGAGGCGCATACTATTCTCACATGATATTGTATTAGTAGCAGAGACTAAGTCAACCTATAATGAGAGGCTAGAGAAGTGGCAAGTAGTTTTATAAATCACTCTAAAACCGAGTACCATCATTGTAACTTAAGTAATGCAATGATAAGGAGGACACACATATAAATACATAGTGGTCTTGCAAACATAATAGCTCAAGTATTTAGGTCATTTTGCAAACTGACGTGAACATAAACAGTGATAGACCTAGGCAGGTTTGTGCAAGTGGAGACTAGCCACTGGATTATTGAATGAGAAGCGGTTCTTCAACAAGATTAAAGGGGATATTTTATAGGGCTGAAGTTCGATAAACTATGTTACACCAAACAAATGGTTAGTTCATCAAGAAGACACAAGTGTGAAAACTTGAGGTAGTAGAGATGAAATTACTAGGGTGGATGTCTGGACACATGACTATTGATAACATACAAATGAAGATTTTTGGGAGAAATTGGTGGTCATACGTATCTCGGATAAGAAAGAGAAGGTTGATTGAGAGGACATAAATGAATACTCTAGTAGAACCATGGAAATCCTCACAATCAATGAGATGAGGGCAATGTTACACCAAAACTAACATAGGATGAGCAAATTAGGTTGGATTTTGCTAGACTTGCACCTCTCAAAAGATATGATTTGGTAAAAAAAATGACATTTTATACTAGTATATAAAAATGACATTTACGAGAAATAAAATCTTGTGTCTTACCTTTTTTCTTCTAAAAGTGATTTTAAGTTTGGGAAATAAAGATATGAGAAAAATAGGGATTGGTATATATAAGTTTCTACTATTCTAGTGATCTGATTTTCATAATCAATTCATATGAGATAGATTACAAGCAACGTGATGCAAACCATTTGAACTCCATGGGTGCTGAAGCTACAACTTTATATGAAAAAATGGCTAGTAATCAAAATTACTATGTGAGTTACTCATAGATGTGTCAGCAACAGGAATCAGGAAACCCTTTTGTTCATACAATTCAAGAAGTACTAGTTTCTAAGTTCCAACGCATATTGCTATTCTCCTATGCAACCTCAATATTCACCAGTTCAGCCTCAACCACAAACTTACTAATCCATCCAACCTCAACCCCAAATTTAACAAGCTTATGTTGCCACTTAAAGCCCCTCCAAACAAACTATCCAAATTGCTAAGGAATATCTTGCACTGTTTACTACATTCATGTCTAGTTATGAAGCCTTAATGGCTAGAAGATTGAGTGCATCAAATGTTCTGGTAGATGATATGCAACAAGTAAATCCTTATGATGTTGAAGAAAATGGTATCAAGTATCAAATGGCAATGGTTATGTATCGTGCAAAAACTTTGCCAGGAGAATAGTGAGGAAGATGTTTGGTGTCAATAATTCAAGCAAAATTGGTTTCGATAAGACAAGTCTTAGATATTATAACTGTGACTAACCTGGGCATTTTGCTAGGGAATGTATAGAATCAAGGACCAATTCAAGTGAAGGTTGGAAGAAAATGGTGATAGTTGAGGTTGAAACCAAGAAAGATAAAGTTGGAACTTCATGCAACAAAGCCCTTGTGTCTCAAAAAAATGGTCAATATGACTGGCCAGATCAGATGGAAATTTTAGATTTGAAATTATCCACTGCACTATTTGCTGAAATTAAGATTAAGGAAATAGAAGTTAAATCAGAGAATTTGTTTGCTGAAATTGTCTTGATTTACTAGTTGGGGTCATTGCTGAAGATATTAAAGTTAAAGAAGGAAGAAAGCAGCTTTAGTCTTAGATTGTGAATGAAGAAATGGATAAAAGTGATCATGTTGTAATAGAAGCTGAAATGTTGCCTAATGCTGTTGAGATTACTTTAACAAACTTTGAGATGAAATCATGTGATGCTAATGCTGTTGAGTTTACTCTAGCAAACTCTGAGAAGAAATCTCTAATATTGATGCTGTTGAGATTACTCTAGCAACTATTGATACTCAAATGATGAAAGCTATTAAGACTACTGTAGCAAATTCAATAGAAGAAGAATCAAAAGGGAAGGAAACTTTGAAATCATTAGAAAGTGCATGATGTTGGTGAATCATCAAATGGCAAATCTGAGGTATATACTTATCTGTGTAGTAGTTCATGTGTTGAGAAAGTTCAAAGATATAGAGCTCATATTGAAAACTTGATCTTAGAAGTTGAAAAACTTCAATATCAAGCTCAAAAACATAAATCAAATGAAAAGATTTTAAAAGAAAAACTAGAAGGTTTAAATAAAACAATTTATCAATTACAACTTAATCTTCATGATAAAAAATATACAAATAATGATTTGTCAAAACGAAATGATGAACATGCTTTAGAAATAAATAAACTCAACCGTGAACTCATATCTGCTAAACTCATAGTTAAAAATTTTAAACTTTCTTCAACAATGATCAAAGGAATTATAAAATCCCAAATGACATAGAAAATTAATGGAGGAAAGGGTGGTATTGGATTTTCTAAAATAACACCTCCCATTGATCATGATTATTCTTGTAAACCTTTATCAATTACTTTAACAGATTAGGATATGAGTTATCGTCTAGGATTTCAACCAACATGTGATTTAAAATCTTCAGTCAACATTCCTTTGACTGTTGATCCTTTCATAAAAACTAAAACTAAAATCAATGATTCTAATGTTTATGCAAAATGTGTAAAAAAGATGGATTTGTAGAAGATTGGGAAAGTGATGATGAAAAAGTTTCTTAGAATAATAAAATAAGATTTGTTTTGAAAAATTATTTGATTGTAATTCATTACTTGAGATTAATGATAAGTTTGTTTTGTCTATTGATAAGAATGAATGTTCAAAATGTCTAACAAAACAAGAAAAATTAAAGGTAAATATTGTGTATAGTGACAACAATCTTAAAAGAAAACTATTAAATAAAACATCATCTGACTTGAAAATTAATTTCAATAACAAATTTGTTTCCAAGAGTAATATAGATAAGAAAGATCATATTTAAAAAAAACAAATTCTCGATTCTTTAAAAATAAACTTCTTTGTGATGCTAACTTTGTGAAACAAGATGTTTGTAGCTCAGGGTTCACTAAGACTAGTCCAATTCCAACAACTATTTCCCAAAGTACTAAAGCTATAGATCATGCCTGATTAACTATAGATCCAAATCAAAAAACAAAGAAACTTTCCTCAATTCTTCTAGATCAAGCTAGAAAAAGTGAAATTTGATAGAGAGAAAAAAGATATTGTTACTAAATTTCATGGCTAAAAATATACTAAAGTTGGATTTTATGATAACTTTGGTGGTTATCATAAACGGTTTGAGAGAAATCTGCGTGTGAATGAATTGAATCATTCTAATAACAAACAGAAACTATGTTGTTTTATTTGTGAAAAACCTAATCATATGGCAAAATATTACATTCATCAAGATGAACTCACCCCTGTCCTCATTTGATTCAATCCACCACTGGCGTGGACAAGAAGATACCCGTTCGTTGAAAAGCTACTCTCTGAAAGTGAAAATTAAAATCAAAACTTATTTCAAGTTCTATGCTATAAATAACATGTTCAACATTTGAAGTTTTTTTTTGTTTCTTAAAACCAAATAACATGACTTACCGCTTTGATCTCGAGGTCTAGTGCTGCACTGATGATAATCATTAAGTAAGCAACGATTTCATATTTCTATTCCCATAATAGAAAACATTTTTTCATAAATGCCAAGTTTAATAAAAATACAAGTCAAATGAAATCTTTGTTGATAAATCAAAGATTCAAACAAATAAAAACTTAAGCAAAAGTGTTGATGAAAGCAAGATGAAGTCATTAAATAATAATTTTCCTTCAAAGAAAAACAACACAAGATTGATCAAACCAGTTCAAGAATGCAAAGTTAAAATACCTGCAAAAGTCTAAGATACTGTTCAAGATCATATTTTAAATGATTAATGTGATATGATTCTACAATGTGTTACATACTTGGATGAAAACAATGTTCTTAAGTCAACACGGGCTTGGGTTCCTAAAACTGATTAATTCATCAATATATGTAAGAACAACCAAGGCAAACCATTAATAGCTTATGGCATGTTGATAGCGGTTGTTCTAGGCATATAACTAGTGACATATCATTGTTGCATAATGTTCAACATCATAACGATGGTTATGTTATTTTTGCTAGAGATAAAGGTGGAAAAATCACCAAGAAAGGTACTGTGACTAACAGCATGCTCAACTTTGAGGATGTAAGTTATGTTGAAGAGTAAAAACAAAATTTGCTAAGTGTGTCTCAAATTTATGATAATAAATATTCAACACATTTCAATACAAAAGAGTGTTTAAAAATAAAACCAGGTTTTATGGTACCTGATGCATGGGTGTTATTAAGTACTCCAAGAGACAAAGATACATATTTGTTGGATATAAATAGTTCACATTCTTTGGTAACATCATCTTATTTGTTACTTAAAGCCTTGGAGAGTGATTCAATGTTATGGCATCGTCGCCTGGGACATGATAAAAAACATGAACAGATTACTCAAACAAAATCATGTTATTGGTTTACCCATGAAAGAATTTCAACTTGTCAAACATTGTCTGTCATGTTCCATGGGTAAACAACATAAACTCTCTTATAAACCCATTACACATACCTTTGTTGACTCAATCCTACAACTGTTACACATGGAACTTTTTGGTCCGGTTAGTGTTTTAAGCTTAGGTCGACGTTCATGTTGTTTGGTTATCATTGACGATTTTTCTAGATTCACTTGGGTTTTCTTTTTAGCAACTAAGGATGAATCACCTTATTTTCTGATAATTTTCATGACTCTTGCGGAAAATCAAATTGACAAAAAGATAAAGTGCAATCATATCTTAAATGACTTTTGTGATTTAAAAGGAATAACAAGACAATTCAGTGTAGCAGGAACTCCACAGCAAAATAGGGTTGTTGAACAAAGAAATAGAACTTTGATTGAAGCTGCTCGAGAATGCTATCTTCTGCTAAACTTCCCTTATTCTTTTGGGTAGAGCTTGTTAATACTATGTGTTATGTTTAGAATCATGTCTTAATTAATAAGCAACACAAATAACTCCTTATGAAATATTCTTTAAACATAAACCCAGAGTTAAATATTTTAAAACCTTTGGTTGATTTTGTACTTTGTTACACACATCCGACTTAAAATCAAATTTGATGAAAAGGCTGATGATTGTTATCTTGTTGGTTACTCGGCTGACAAAGTAGCATGTAGGGTTTATAATAAAAGAACAAAACAAATTGTTGAGTCCTTTAATATTGATTGGCATGAATCTTATAACACTGATGCAGGATCAGCTCCAGCTTGGGTATATGACTATGAATCATTATTTAGCAACTTTTATCGATCTTCCTTTGTCTTTGCACATGTTAACCCATTGAATTCAACATTATCTAATGTATTTTTTTAATGAAGATGTTTTTATCTCTTCTCACAATCATGGAATTACTTCAGACATAAATGTTGGGTTTTGAACAAGTTTATCGGATCCATTTTATCCAAATAAAATGAAAAACGCTGCTGATTAAGGATATAAAACTTGTTACAGTTAATATATATAAACCATTTTATATATCTCTTAACACCCGTTGTGGATCGATATATAAAAAACATGCTTACAAACAACCATAGGGTGTTTATCAGACTACCTCTCGTATGGATTTTAAGGAAGATAATAGTTGAATGGTAGCTTCCAAAGAAGGATGCCTCAAGCTAGTCTACCCTCAAGCCTCCAACAAACACCTTGGTTGCTAGGATTTGCACACTTGAACGAACCTCCATTCTTCATTTTTGTTCTCGACCCCAGAAGAAGAACAGATGCACTTTTAGTGTCTAGTAAGTTATATGAGAGAGTGTGGTAGATTGCAATCTTATATTACATGTCCTAGGAAACTAAAATTTCAGACGAGGAGAGAGAAAAGTGGACGCGGCCCAGCCCCTTGTCCCTTCCGCATATCTCAAACATTCACCTGCAGTAGTAAATGCGGATGAATGGTTTCCTTCCGCATTTGTAAATGCGGATGAAGAAATTCCGTCCGTATTTCCCAAATGTACATCCTCATTAGTAAATACGGATGAGTAGTTTCATCAGCATTTCCTCAAATGCTCATCCACATTAGTAAATGAGGATGAACAGTTTCCATCAGCATTTCCACAAATGCACATCCGCATTTCCTCATTAGTAAATGTGGATGAGTAATCTTCATCCGCATTAATTAGTAAATGCAGATGAGTAATCTTCTTCCGTATTTCCTCAAAAGCACATCCGCATTAGTAACTGCGATTGAGTAATTAAGAAATGCGGACTAAAGACTATATTGTTGTTCAACCATTTGAATAACAATATAGAATACTCTCTCTAAAATAAATTATCCATATAATTTATTTACAACACAAGTGCAAATATTTAGAAACCCAATTTCTAAATACTTTAAGTGTTAATATTTATTTATATGATCATATCATAAAATAAATATTGTAGGTGTTTGTCTAGCTTGTTATTGGGTATGACCCGACTTGGATCATAACGTACTAGTCACATCAATTCAATATGTGTCTTGGGCAGACCGTTTCTAATAATCTCCCACTTGCACAAGATACGTAACGGATTGATACAAGTAGCAAATACCGCCTAACAACGGTTTACTACCCCTAATACGCATGACGAAGTGCCATTCAATAACATCATCTTCTTCAAGTCCCTTACTTGAAAATGATTTAGGTGAATCTATCATTTATCCTTTTGTTACAGATGTCATGTTAAATCCAGAGACATAGAATGATCATTCCCTGTTGATTTAACTTTATCAGGCCTTAGACATCTTACTCTCAACGAATAAGAGGAACAAATCCCATCTTGACTACATACGTTTCTCACAATCACCTTGTATCACACCTGAACCTAGCCTTGTGTACTGTTCATATTTCAGAACAGCGAAGAACTAGGTCAAAGTATAATATTTGGTGAATATCAAAACCCAATATGTATCTCAGGTTGGAGGATACTATGATATTCGCCTTTACTTAAATTTACTTATGATCAATTACATAATTCCATGCAGTAACATTTGAGAGCGGGTCAGTCCAATAATTGTATCCCACAAATATCTATGAACTTTGGTAGCAACCTTTTGCTTTATATTCATACCTTATGAATATCCATCAGTCACTAGAATATCGAAGTCCTAAGGCACAAGTATGAATCTCATGCTTTGGCCTTTCAAGGAGCTTCATGAATATTTTGATCGGTGTGAACTTTACGACTACATGTCTTTCCTTTTTCAATTTCATCCCTTATGTAGTTGAATCTCCGCTTAATATGCCTTGTCTTTTGATGTGCACGGGGTTCCTTGATTTGAGCAATCGCACCCTCGTTGTCATAAAAGATCTCTAGGGGATCTTGAATGGTAGAGACTGCTGAATCAAAATTTCAGATTCGTTGAGCTTGGATCTTAGGATTCATCAGTTTCAGATCTGAAAATTCAAAATTAAAGACGGGTGGAAGTGTGTGAATCAAAGAACAAGGATGTGTGTGTAATGTATAATGTTATGATTTCATTGATGTTGAATAACAAATTACAATGAAGAAACATATACAAAGATGGATGAACATCAAACCCACCCAAAGGAGAGAATTTCTCCTTGGGTGGTGATTTACACCATGAAAAACACACACTTAAGAATTACAAGCCACTCACACACTTTGCAACAACCACACATTACAAGTGGCACTAGTGGTTCTATTTATAATGTTTTTACATCATGACCTAATTTTGACTTTTCTTGTGGTCTTGATGTTGACTTTGTCTTGTGTTTGTTTTGTTCTGTTAATCAACTTGGTCTCTGAACTTGTACAATGAGATCTTCAGTTGGCTTTGATTGTGGTTTGGAAAGCTTCAGTTTATCAATCGTTGAACCCAACAGAGACTACCCCTAGATCGGCAATGAGTTTCTTTAACCATGTAGCTTCTTGTGCTGCCAATGAAGCGGTGATGTATTCTGATTCTGTAGTGGACAATGCTACCACATCCTACTTTGAGCTCTTTCAGGACACTGCCCCTCCATTCATAATAAAGGCATACCCCGATTGTGATCGAGGATCATTCTTTGGAAACTCACATCCGTGTAACCCTTTACAACAAGTTCCTTTTCACCAGATTCGTATATTAGAAACATATCCTTAGTCCTCCTAAGGTATTTCAATATACTCTTAACAGCCATCCAACGGCTATTTCCTAGATTTTGCCGATATCTACTCGTCATGCTTAAAGCGCATTACACGTCTAGTCTAGTGCATATCATTGTATACATGATGGATCCTATAGCAGATGCATATGGGACTTCCTTCATCATTTCTTGCTCATCCTTTAAGCTTGAACATTGAGATGCACTAAATATTGTCCCTCTTTGAATAGGTACCAGACCTTTATTAGAGTTCTCCATCTTGAACCTTTTCAAGATTTTATCAATGTATGCACTTTGGTTTAAACCTATCAACCGCCTTGATCTATCCCTGTAGATCTTTATTCCCAAAATGTAGGCGGCTTCACTAAGATCTTTGATGGAAAAACAACTTCCAAGCCAGGTTTTAACACCTTCCATGGTTGGAATGTCATTTTCAAACTGTAGTATATCATCAACATACAATACTAAGAATATTATGATGCTCCCACTAGCTTTCTTATACACACAAGCTTCATCAGCGTTCTTGATGAATCCAGATTTTTTGATCTCTTCATCAAAAAGTTGATTCTAACTTCTGGATGCTTGTTTCAATCTATAGATTGATTTCTTTAAATTGCATACTTTATTAGGATGTTGTGGATAGACAAAACGATCGGGCTGAACCATATAGACATTCTCTTCAAGATGTCCATTAAGGAAAGCAGTTTTGACATCCATTTGCCAAATCTCATAGTCATAATATGCAACTATGGAAATAATATCCTAATTGACTTTAGCATTGCCACAGGCGAGAAGGTCTCATCATAATTAACCCCTTGAGTTTGAGTGAAACCTTTTGCTACAAGTCTTGCTTTATAAGTATCCAAGTTTCCATGCATATCGGTTTTCTTCTTGAAAACCCACTTACATCCAACCGGTTTGGAGTTAAGCGGTGGCACAACCAATTCACATACTTGGTTGTCATACATGGATTGCATATCTATGTTCATGGCTTCAAGCCACTTGTCACAATCGGAATTGGACATTGCATCATGGTACGTAGTTGGTTCATCCGAGTCAACTACATAGCATCTATTCATGAAAAATCTATATCTTTCAGGTGGATAGCTAGTTCTACCAGATCTGCGAACGTTTTGTGTGTATTGATCAACCACTTGATCATTATCAACAACCTCTTGTTGATTGCTAATATCAACCAAATGTGTATCGGCTTATGGTTCTCGATCCTCATCAAGTTCCACTGTTCTATTGGTAGTTCCTTCTATAAGGAACTTAGTTTCCAAGAACTCAGCGTTTCGAGCAATAAATACCTTTTGCTCTGTTGGATTGTAGAAGTAATATCCCATGGAGTCTTTGGGATATCCTACAAAGATACACTTAGTGGATCGGCCTTCTAACTTGTTTAGGGTGTTCTACTTAACATAAGCTTCATAACCCCATACTTTTAAATATGATAACGATGGAACTCTTCCATGCTATATTTCAAAAGGTATCTTATCACTTTCTTGGTTGGGGCCATATTCAAAATACGAGCCATCATAGATCGAACCATATCCAATAGGGTTTGGTTTCTCTTTTCAGACACACCATTATGTTGTGGTGTTCCTGGTGGAGCAAGCTATGAGACAATCCCACAACTCCTGAGATGATCTTGAAAGGCATCACTAAGGTATTCACCTCCTCTATCCGAACGAAGAACTTTGATTGTTTTGTTGAGTTAATTTTCTACTTCATTTTTGAAGATTTTGAACATTTCAAAAGCTTCATCTTTGTGTCTTAACAAGTATACATAACCATAACAACTATAATCGTCGATGAAGGTAATGAAGTATCTTTCACCATTCCTTGTCATTACTTTAAAAGGACCACATACATCTGAATGTATGATTCCTAATAAATCTTTTGCCCTTTTGTTAGTGCCACTAAAGGGTTCCTTGGTCATCTTTCCTTGTAAACAAGATTCTCACTTATCAAATAAGCCTTCTTCATTTGCTTGCAAAAGACCATTCTTTTGAAGTGTTTGGTGCTTGATTCGTTAACAAGTTATTAAAGGATGTGTCATCATAAACTAATTCATATATGCCATTAGAAGGCATAGCCTTAAAATAGGGCATATCATGGCATATCATCCATAAAAACACAAATACCATCGTTTACATACTTTAATACATAATCATATTGTCTTAGTAGGGAAACTGAGATAATATTCCTAGTCAAACTAGAAGCATACAAAATGTTCTTTAAAATAACTTCCAAACCACTTGGAAGCTTCAAGATATAGTCTCCTTGGGCTTCTACATCAACTTTTGCTCCGTTGCCCATGTAGAGACCAGTATCTCCCTTCTTAAAATGTTTATTTCTTTTGAACCCCTACAACGAATTGCAAATATGAGTTCCACATCCGGTATCCAATATCCATGTGTTTGAAGAAATAACATTAAGTTCAATATGGATCATGAAAGTTGTACATGATGTCTGCCCAGCATCCCTCATGTTTCTCAACTCTTTGAGATAGGTTGGACAATTCCTCTTCCAATGTCCTATCTTACCACACTCAAAGCATGGATCGTTCTCCATAACCTTTGGCTTCTTAAGCTTCGGTTTTGGTGGTTCCGCTTAAGCCTTTCCCTTACCCTTCCCTTTGATGTATCCCTTTCCTTTGGCAACATTTGCCTTGGGTTCGAGGTGATGCCTTTTCTTGTTGCCACCCTCATTGATCGTGAGAACCGATAAAACCCTTTTACCCATCCGCGATTCGGCTGTTTTGAGCATTGCATGAAGTTCCCTAATGCTCTTGTCCCATCCATTCATGATAAACGTCTCAAACTTCTTGGTTAGACCATTGAGGATCAAATCTGTGGCCAACTCTTTTGAGACGGGACAATTCAGCCTTTTGAGGCGATCAATGTGGCTTTTCATCTTTAGTACATAAGATGACATCGATTGGGTTTCTTCCATTCGACATACATGAAGTGCTCGAACAGTTTCAAAGCGCTCTACCCTTGCTTGTTGAAGGAACATTTCCTTCAATTGGGTAATCATGTCGTATGCCCCACGATGTTCGAAATACTTTTGAAGCTCGGGAATCATGGTTCCCAACATGAGGCAGGAAACTTGCACTGAATCCGCAGTGTGCTTAACTCAATCGTTGTAGGCATCAACATCATTAAGGTTGGGTTTATCGAGAATAGGATTTTCCAACACCTATGATTTCTTTTCTTGCTTGAGAACAATTCTCAAGTTTCAAAACCAATCCATGTAATTGTTGTGGTTGAGATGATCCCTTTCCAGGATAGTTCTTTGTGATAGGTTATGGACGGTCGGGGTGGTAGCGTTGTTGTTTGCGGCCATTTCTACAATCTTAACAAGTTCAATTTTTGTATTTACAATAATGAAATTTTAATTATTAATACCCTCTCATGTCTCATAGACAATTAATAATTAAAATCTAGAATCCATTGTTACATTTAAATATTGGTTAGGTGACCTTTATCCTATTATTTAAATTAACAAGGTAGTCAACATTTGACAATTACAACCCTTTGCAACTTCTAGTTTTATGGGATTGGTTAAACATCTTTATGTTTAGTTGGCATGTTTAATCCCTTCAACACCATTGTACGCCATGCTTCAGTGACCCTATTCACATGGTTTCCAACTCAAGTCGCCCTACTTACACACACGTGTGAGTTTACACATACAAGTGGTTAGGTGACCTTTATCCCACAAATATGTTAACCCCACCTTAAACATACAAGTTTCCTAAATGTGATTAGGTGACCTTTATCCCACAAAGAGTTCCCAAGTGATTTGAGTGTTGTATAAAAGGATCGTGTTAAACTTGTTTAAAAGGGATTTTCGTTTCCATTAATTCTAGTTTTGAAAACATTTTGTACCTTACATTTGCATGCATTCAAATGCGTGGTACTTTAGTAAAACCAACTTTCAAGGCTCTTTTAATAAAACCCAATTTTATTTTGAAAATATTAACCTTTAATAAAACCATTTTATTACCCATGTTATTGTTTCCAATAGAACCGTTTTAAGCTTGTTGTTGATTTTAAATTGTTTAACAATGCATATCCAAATATCATATAAACAATAAAATTAAATCAACCACATAAGCATCACATACAACAACAAGTTCATAACCATAGCCAACTAATTTAACATCACTTGTTGACCGAAACAAGTGAGTTAATTAGGTTTTTCCTAAGGGCAAAATTGACACAACACTTGTGTTGGTGAACTCCCACTTGATCCCGTAACCAAATGCTTCAAGCGTCCACTTTGTGTTGTGATTCTTCCATTCAATTTGGGCTTCCAAATGGCTTTAAGTTTCTGCACCAAACTCCTTTGGGCCTTCAAAATATGTTTTCAGTTATTGGACTTAAATCCCATTAAGAGTTATAAAGCCCTTTGGGCTCAAAATTGGCCCAAACCAAAAAACAATCTTGTTGCATCTTAGTTTACAAAATATATCCTAAATACATTTTTCGAGTAAAAGTAAATTGCAACTAACCTATTTATTTTACATAGCAAATGAAAAATAAATAAATTACATACCCAAAAGGAAGAACAAATACATTTAATTATTACAACCCTTTTGAATAAACATATACAAATCACAACACATCCAAACACAAGGTCTCGGCTAGGTTATGAACATTAAAATATATATCCAAATATGTAAGCAGAAACCCGAGAGCATCCCCTTTGAACCATTGATTTTCGGTTAAAGTATAAACATACCGAATATCATGATTCTTGTCCAAACAACTAAGTCACTCAAATGATTAAATTTTTCAAGATTACA
Source organism: Flaveria sonorensis (assembly GCA_025506505.1). Taxonomy (NCBI): domain Eukaryota; kingdom Viridiplantae; phylum Streptophyta; class Magnoliopsida; order Asterales; family Asteraceae; genus Flaveria; species Flaveria sonorensis. Next base: position 57,744,608 of record CM046437.1, read on the forward strand.
GTATGTAGTCCAGAAGAAGCATGTATCCATATAACCAGCTCTTGATGCCATTATTGGGTTTTGAACAAGTTTATCAGATCCGTTTTATCCAAATAAAATGAAAAACACAGTAGATTAATGATATAAAACTTGTTACGTTAATATATATAAATCATTTTATATATCTGTTAAAACCCGTTATGGATCGATATATGAAAAACATGCTTACAAACAACCATAGGGTGTTTAGCAGACTACCTCTCATATGGATTTTAAGGAAGATGATAGTTGAATGGCAGCTTCCAAAGAAGGATGCCTCAAGATAGTCTACCCTCAAGCCTCCGACAAACACCTTGGTTGCTAGGATTTGCACACTTGAACGAACCTCTGTTCTTCGTTTTTGTTCTCGACCGATAGAGAAAACCCAAAAGAAAAAACAGATGCACTTTTAGTGTCTAGTAAGTTATATGAGAGAGAGTTGTGGACTGTGCTCTTATATTACATGTCCTAGGAAACTGAAATTTCAGACGAGAAGAGAGAAAAGTGGGCGGGGCCCAGCCCCTTGTCCCATCCGCATTTCTCAAACATTCACCCGCATTAGTAAATGCGGATGAATGGTTTCCTTCGGCATTTGTAAATGCGGATGAAGAAATTCCATCCGTATTTCCCAAATGTACATCCGCATTAGTAAATGCGGATGAGTAGTTTCATCAACATTTCCTCAAATGCCCATCCGCATTAGTAAATGCGAATGAACAGTTTCCATTATCATTTCCACAAATGCACATCCGCATTTCCTCATTAGTAAATGCGGATGAGTAATCTTCATCCGCATTAGTAAATGTGGATGAGTAATCTTCATCCGCATTTCCACAAATGCACATCCGAATTAGTAAATGCGGATGAGTAATTAAGAAATGCAGACAAAAGACTATATTGTTGGTCAACCATTTGAATAACAATATAAATCATCCATATAATTTATTTACAATACAAGTGCAAATATTTAGCAACCCAACTTCTAAATACTCTAAGTGTTAATATTTATTTATATGATCATATCATAAAATAAACATTGTAGGTGTTTGTCTAGCTTGTTATTGGGTATGACCCGACTTGGATCATAACGTACTAGCCACATCAATTCAATATGTGCCTTGGGCAGACAGTTTCCAACAATCTCCCACTTGAACAAGATACTTAGAGGATTGATGCAAGTAGCAAATACCACCTAACAACGGTTTATTACCCCTAATATGTATGACGAAGTGCCATTCAATACCATCATCTTCTTAAAATCCCTTACTTGAAAATGATTTAGGTGAATCTATCGTTTATCCATTCGTTACCCTTTACAACGAGTTCCTCTTCACCAGATCCGTATATTAGAAACATATCCTTAGTCCTCCTAAGGTATTTCAATATATTCTTAACAGCCATCCAATGGCTATTTTCTAGATTCTGCTGATATCTACTCGTCATGCTTAAAGCGCATGACATGTCCGGTCTAGTGCATATCATTGTATACATGATGGATCCTATAGCAGATGCATATGGGACATCCTTCATCCTTTCTTGCTCATCCTTTGAGCTTGGACATTGAGATGCACTCAATATTGTCCCTCTTTGAATAGGTATCGGACCTTTCTTAGAGTTCTCCATCTTGAACCTTTTCAAGATTTTATCAATGTATGCACTTTGGTTTAAACCTATCAACTGCCGTGATCTATCCCTATATATCTTTATTCCCAAAATGTAGACGGCTTCACCAAGAGCTTTGATGGAAAAACAACTTCCAAGCCAGGTTTTAACACCTTCAATGGTTGGAATGTCATTTCCAAGCCATAGTATATCATCAACATACAATACTAACTGATGCAATTATTGGTCCATTATTTGAAGATGTTATTCCATAATTGATAATTCATCGAAACCATCCAACTGATGCAATTATTAGTCCATTATTTGAAGGTGTACGTACTAGAATGTAAGGAACATCTGAAGATTAAAGGCTGATGCAACCAAAGTATACCAAAACAACCAAGTCTTCCTGCATGCACTAAGGAACAAAGATGAACTAGCTTCGGAAGTTTTACACTCACAAATAAGTGTAAGTGTAAAATCTTCCAAAGCCAACAGTTCAGAAGAAGTTACTTCGGAAGTTTCACACTCATCAGAAAATTATTACAAGTGTGAAATCTTCCGAAGCCAAAGACTCATTTCTTCCGAAGCCAAGGATGAAGTCTTCCGAAGCTTCAAAAGACAAAGTCTTCCGAAACCATTTTGCTGTAAAGACAGATTTCTTCCGAGAAGACAGAGAAAAGATGCTTTCTCTGGGTTACTTTTTGATAAAGCTGATGTACTTTCCGCTACTGCTCTGAAGATTCACCTGCTAACATTAGTTGGTGAAACATCCATACTTTATCAAACAGTAGAAAAAGTATTTGACTGTTACTTCCCACTTTTATACCTGTAGACTTGTCTGTATTAGATTAAGTCAGTGAGCTATGTCATGTCATAGTCACTAGTCAAAAGGCAATCTGCCTTTTGACTGTAGATTGATCTTGTTGTCTAGATTAGTCAAAATTCCAACTGTGTTTTTGTATATTGACGATTGTAGGTTGTAGTATAAATAGTCTCTGGTTCTTGTAATTAGATATACTTGCAAACACTTGTAATAGAACTAGAGAATCAATATACAACTTCCTTGAAAACTTAATCTTGTGTTCTTGGGACTTTGTTCTTGTTCTTTTAGTTATGTCTCTTTAATATTACTTGTGTAGCTTTGTATCATCAGTGACGTTACCAGTTCCCTATTTGAGTGGTTAAGTGAAATAAGTTCTCTCCTCTTGTGAAGCTAATTGCAATCTTAAGTAACCTTACCGGTCCTGCAATTGGTATCAAAGCATTCCAGGCTCTTGATTGTAAGATCTCACCATCTTAAATCCTCTTAGTTTCACACTTCACTTAACCTTTCAAATGACAGCTATCTCAAAGGCTGATATGGAAACTGGAACTATGACAAAGTCCCCACTGATCACTCCTGAGGATTTTGATACTTAGTGCCAAAGAATGGAAGGCTTCATCAAGTCTCAAGATTCCAGGATGTGGGAGTCTATTGTCAATGGACCTTATGTACCATGCACCACTTCTGGTGGTATGATACCAAAAGAAATTGATGACTTTTCTAAAGAAGATTGGAAGAAAAGTGATATTGATCAGAAAGCTATGACAGCCCTTCAAACTGCTCTTCCTAACTCTATCTATAGAGGTTTCAAGAAGTGCAAGACCGCCAAACAGCTATGGGAAGCACTAAAACTGATGTATGAGGGGTCCAATGAAGCCAAAGAAAACAAGAAGGACCTCTTGAAGCAGTAGTTTGAAAATTTCACCTTCAAGACAGGTGAAACCATGACTCAACAATACTTCAGGTATGTTGAGATTGTGGATACTCTAGCTGATGTTGGAGTAACCATTGAGAATAGAGATATTGTTAGGAAGTTCGTGTCCTCTTTTTCTAGACAATGGACACGCTACTGTGTGCTTATTAAGAGGACTGAAAACCTTAAGACTCTTACTCTCACTGAGTTATATGGAATATTCAGTGGATACCAGATGGAGATGAACATGCAAAACTCATCTGATAACTCCAACACTCATCAGAGTTCAACCCTCCATGTGGCTGAAAGGGATTGCAGAGAACCATAGCACCATCTCATCTGCTACCCTGATAAATCATAATAGGGTCCTTTCATCACCTTTCCAGAGACACCAGGGGAAGGCTACATCCCTGGAAGCCCATTCTAGGAGACAAGTTCTTCACAAGCTTTTGTGTCTTCTAATGAAAGTCTAGGCAACTTTCTCTTCACCTTTGAAGACCTGGACTGTATCCATCCAGATGATCTAGAATATATGGAAATAGTCCAGCAGATGGCTCTACTCACTCACGGAGCCCAGAAGTTCTACAAGACGCTGGGAGAAGGTTTCCCAGCAATGCAGCCAGTGGAAAGTTTTGACTGGATAAAAGGAAGGTAAAGTGTTACAACTATAACCAAATGGGACACTTTCCCAGGGAGTGCAAGGCACCAAAGTCAAATAGTGGCCAAGCACAATCCAGGCCAAACTACACTGAGGGAGCTCACCAGAATGAGAAGCCAAGACAGCAAGCTGTAGTTGCTGTTGAAGAAGGAGGCTTTGACTGGAGCTTTCAGGTTGAGGATGCTTCTCCAAACCAAGCACTAATGGCAGATCATGATGAAGCCAAGGTATTGGAACATCTTTGTACTCCTGAATGCATTGCTAAAGTTAATAGATACAGGTCCTATAACTTAGAGATGAGATCTGATCTTGACTCTTTAAATATCTTAAAAGCTAACTTTAAAAGAGCTGAAAGGATTATAAACTTAAGATAGAAGATCTAGAGAAAACCATTTCAACTCTTAAGCATTAGCACACAAACTACAGGACTCAAATCAAAGATCTCATCTCAAAGTTAACTGAATGCCAGGCTAAGCTTGTGATCAGCAAAGCCAGGGCAGAAAAATGTGTTCTTGAAGAAGAGACCTTCAAGAACATAATATCCTCATCCCTACATGCAAAAGTTTGTTATCAGAATAAGCAGGGACTGGGATCTACTGAGGTAGCTCCTCCACACACTCTATTGTCTGTAAGATCTCCAAGGTGTGGAACTTGTGAAGATGAGCTTCCCCTCATAGACCCCATTGTTGAAGAGGATAAAGAGGAGATAGTGAAGGATGACTCAAAGAAGAGTGAAGAAGGTCATCCTAAGAAGGTCACTATTCTCCTGAGGAGAGGAAAGAGTCTGGAATGACCAAATCATAGAGAAAGAACTTGATTAGAAGAGCGAAGAGAAGATCAAAGAAGGCTCAAGAAATCAACACCACTTTTGACTCAAAGCAGAAACAAGTGTTCATTTCTGCAGGTTTTAAAGTGGTAAAGACTGAAAACTCAACTATGAACTCTAGTATCAGGAGTTCTAGTTTAGTTCCAAATCATTCCAGCAAGAAGAAGAAGACTGACCAGCTGTGTACCACTGCTACACAGCCTAAACCATCTAGCTCCAAAAGCAAGTCTCTCCCTAAGAAGCTTGTTGCTTCATCTGTAAAGATGAGGGTGGAGAAGGAAAGTGATCAAACTCAGTCTTGCTTTCAAAAGAAGACTCTCAGAAAGAAGGAACTCAACTGTGTCATGTGTGGTAGTACTACTCATATGGCAAAGGATTGCAAGTACAATCCCAAGAGTACCATCCACATGACCAAGAAGAACATTTCTGAGAAGAAGAAGGAACCAAGAGCTTTGGAAGAAAAATCTGTTTCCTTTGGAAGCTCCAAAATAAAGAAAAAGACAAGTGAAAAATTGCATTTGAAAGAAAAGTTGGTCTCGAAAGAAAGGAATGCTTCCAAAGTACCGAAGCTTGCAGCAGTGAAAGCTAGATCTTCCGAAGGTCTAGTCTCCAAGACTTCCGAAGTTGTCAAAACTTCTGAACTTTGAAGGTCAGGCCCAATCTTCCAAAGGTGGTGTGGAAGATGAAGGAAGACCATGTGAATAAAAGTTGTTCATCAACAACAACAAATGATCCTCAAAGCTTGAATATAGGATCACTTACTGTTGCATTGTCTTCAACTCATTTTAATAAGCCCAAGACCAATGAGGATTGGGTTTCTAAGTGTAACTAATCACCTCCTTTTGTGCAGGAACAGCTAAAGACCAAGAAGAACGTTTGGATTATTGATAGTGGTTGTTCTAGGCACATGACTGGCAATGGTTCTCTGCTTCAAAACTTTGAGAAAATTGATGGAGGACCTGTTGCTTTTGGAGGGGATTCTGGTGGCTATATTTCTGGAAGGGGCAGAGTCACAAATGGTAAGCTCAGCATTGAAAAGGTAAACTTTGCCAAAGATCTTGGATACAATCTTCTGAGTGTATCCCAATTTTGTGATCAGAAACACCATATGCTCTTCATTGAGCATGAGTGCATCGTTCTCAAGCCCGGGGTGGCCATTCCTTAAGAGCATATCCTGCTTAGAGCCCCTAGGAGAGGGAACATGTACAAGATGGATTTACATGAAACATCTCCCTCAGGAGAAGTTTTTTGTTTTCTGTCTAAAGCAAATAGTGATGAGTCATTCCTTTGGCATAAAAGAATGTGCCATGTAAACTATAAGAACTTGAATAAATTGATTAAGAATGATTTGGTAACTGGAATGCCAAAGAAAGAGTTTACAAGTGATGAGCACTGTGTTGCATGCCTGAAAGGGAAGCAACACAAAGTGTCTCACAAACCGAAGGAAATGAACTCCATCACTACTCCCCTACACCTATTACATATGGACTTGTTTGACCCCACTAGTTTAATGAGTTTAGGAAGGACCTCTTACTGTTAGTGATCACAGATGATTTCATAAGATTCACTTGGGTCTTTTTCCTTAGCACTAAGGATGAGACCCCTGAGATCTTAAAGAATTTTATTCTGAAAATCAAGAAACAATCTGATCATAAGGTCAAAACCATAAGATGTGATCAAGGCACAGAATTTAAGAACCAAATTCTTGATACATTTTATGATGAAAAGGGTATTACAAGACAATATAGTGCTCCTAGGACTCCTCAGCAAAATGGTGTTGCTGAGAGGAGAAACAAGACACTTATTGAAGCTGAAAGAACCATGTTGTCTGACTCTAAACTACCCATCACCTTCTGGGCAGAGGCTATTAACACAGCCGCTATGTGCAGAATAAAGTTTTAGTGGTTAAGACTCATTGTAAGACTCCTTATGAGCTGTGGCATAAAAGGAGACCATTTATTGGTTTTCTCAGGTCATTTGGATGTCCTTGCACCATCTTGAATACCAAAGATCAAATAGCTAAATTTGATGAGAAGTCAGATGACGGACACTTTAATGGATACTCTTCCCAAGCTAAGGCTTATAAAGTATACAATCTCAGAACTAGAGTAGTTGACTTCAATGAGCACACTCCAAGTGTGAAAAGTTCTAGTCCAGATTAACTATTTGATCTTGACTTAGTTACCAACTGTTTTAACAAGTCTTGTGAGAATGTTTTAGGATCTACAAATAATATATCAACAGTAGATCCTGACCCAAGATTTGAGCTGAGAAGACCAAGCAAGATTATTATTTCAGCTCCTTTGGTGACTAACCTTGCAAATGAAGATCCCATTAGCACAAACTTAACAAATTTAGCTGATACATCAGAGGTACCTTCAAATTCCAGCTCAAAGGTTCAAAACTCAGGAGAAGGAACTTTAAATACAGGAGGAAATGGAGGTGGTGACAGTGATCAAGAATTTCTTGATGCTGATAACCACTCCATAGAGGACAACATAAATGATGTCACACATTCATTGGATCAAGTCTCACTTGATAAATGTGCTGATGTGGTAGGTGACACTCCATTGCCAGATCTAAATTTCTCCAATCTAGATTTGTCTAACCAACTTGCTGTGATCCCTCAAGTAAGGATCCACAAGTCACACCCCACCACAAACATCATTGGAAATGTTGATACTGGGGTGAGAATAAAAGGACAAACCGATGATCAAAATGTTTGTCTGTACTCTTGTTTCTTCTCCCAGATTGAGCCAAATAAAGTTTATGAGGCTCTGAAGGATAGAAGCTGGGTTGAAGCTATGCAAGAAGAGCTACTTCAAATCAGAAGATAGAAGGTTTGGAACCTATGTCCTCTTCCTCAAGGAAAGACTGTCATAGGAACCAAATGGGTTTTTAGGAACAAGAGGGATGATAGAGGAATTGTCATCAAGAACAAGGCTAGACTGGTTGTCCAGGGATACACACAAGAAGAAGGAATTGATTACACATATGTCTTTGCTCCTGTAGCAAGACTTGAAGCTGTAAGAATATTCCTGGCCTATACTACATCTAAGGATTTCAAGGTCTATCAGCTTGATGTAAAGTGTGCCTTCCTCTATGGGGTGATAGATGAAGAAGTTTATGTCAAACAACCACCTGGCTTTGTAGACCCAGATCATCCTGATTATGTCTGCAAGCTTGATAAAGCTCTATATGGGCTGCATCAAGCTCCAAGAAAGTGGTATGAGACATTATCAAAGTATATTTGTCAACATGGATACAAAAAATGTACTATTGATGGGACTCTCTTCATCAAAGAAACAAGAAATGACATAATGCTAATTCAGATATATGTAGATGACATTATCTTTGGTTCAACTAATTCAAAGCTCTGCAAAGACTTTGAAATACTGATGAAGAATATATTTGAAATGAGTGCCATGGGGGAACTCAACTTCTTTCTAGGAATTCAAGTGAAGCAGGTTGAAAATGGCATCTTCATTAGTCAGTCAAAATATGTACAAGACATACTTACAAGATTCAAGATGACTGATTGTAAGGTTGCAAAGACACCCATAGCCAGAAACCACGATCTTGGTCCTGATCTTGAGGGGGAGTGTGTTGATGAACATCTCTACAGGGCTATGATTGGGTCTCTTATGTACCTTACTGCTAGCCGGCCTGATATCATGTTTGCCATATGTATATGTGCAAGATATCAAGCCAACCCCAAGATGTCATACCTAGTTACTATTAAAAGAATTCTCAGATACCTCAAAGGTGCCCCTAAACTTGGCCTTTGGTATCCAAAGAATTCAGACTTTAATCTGTATGCTTATACAGATAGTGACTATGGTGGCTGCAACATGACTGTAAAGTCTACATCTGGGGGATGTCAATTCCTTGGTGGAAGGATAGTCTCTTGGCAATACAAGAAGCAATCCTGTGTGTCTGCATCAACTGCTAAAGCTGAATACATTGCTGCTGCAAGCTACTATGCTCAAGTGTTGTGGATTCAGAATCAGATGCTAGACTATGGGTTTAATTTCAAGGAGACTCCTATCCATATAGACAACAACAGTGCCATTTTTATTATAGAGAATCCTGTGCAGCACTCAAGGAGCAAGCACATCAACATCAGGCATCATCTGATTAGAGATAATTTCAAAAAAGAATTAATCAAACTAATCAAAGTGAACACAAATGAAAAATATGCTGATCTGTTCACTATAGCCTTTGATGAACAGAGATTAAAATATACGTCGGAAGAAATTTCTTTAAGTATATTTCTTCCGAAGCCAAATTTTCACAACTCTTTGAAATATTTTCCGAAGCAAAATTGCCTTTGGAAGCTTTGCTGAAAAGCTTTCAAAGCAAAAATACATTCGGAAGATTTGCAACTTCCAAGAAAACTAACTCTTTGGGCGCTTTTTCAGAAGTAGGACCCACTTGCGAATTTCAAAGTTTATCTTTTTGTCTTAACTTTGACTCAAATCCACAGCATATATCTTCTCAACGGTTCCACTTCATCTCTCTACTCTCACAAATCTTTAACCTAAATTCTCCCAAAATTCACCTTCTTCCTCCTTTCTTCACTGATAAGCTTCACCTAAATAGCCAACATCGATCATCGAAATGTTCAAAACTTCTCCATGCACCTACACAGGCAACACAATCAAGTTGCCCTGTTGCACTCTGAGAAGGATCCAAGTTTCTCCGACATGTGTAGGTACCTTTCTTCGTCTCACTACCTCTCCTCCCTTACAATCGATCCTCTTCTCTCTGAGGATCAGTTGTTTGAATTCTGGCGGACCTATTAAGAGGTCACCATGGATGGGGAGAGGGCACTGGCAGCTACAACGCAGGGGAGGACCGTTTTCATCACTCCGGCCATCATAAATACTCATTTGCAGCTGGATGATGAAGCATGTGAACTGTCCTTCCCAAAAGAAGTTGTCAACCATTCCTTCCAGCAGATGGGCTATGAAGGTGACTTCTCAGTCAAAACCTTCAGGAAGAGGATGGTCTCATCCCAGTGGAAATACCTCCTCCATGTCATCATACAAATTTTATCTAACAAACATGGGGGATGGGATCAAGTTCCAGAATACCTCTCCTTCATAGTCCATGGGATGGTACAGGGAGTCAAGTTCAGGCACTCTTAATTTGTTTACACAAACTTGCTTGCTAACTTGGATTCCTTAGAGTATTACATGTTCCCCAGGTATGTTCAACACATTCTCAACTGTGAATTATGCCCACAGTTGAGGGGGACAGGTAATATTATTAAATCGGGACAAATGAGGCCTGGCATTTTCAAAATCTTGAAGAAGCCAACTGTTGGCTTCTCAGGGGTAGAAACATCCCTTGTCCTAAAAATGTTTGAGCTCATTGCTTAGGGTGACAACCTAGCAGCACCAGCTAGTGTTGATCCCACACCCTCCATCTCTCAACCACCTCAAACACAGCCTACCATCACTATCACCTACACTAGAAAGTGCAAACGAACCCCTGCACTTGCTACTGAGCATGTGCAAGCACATATATCACAACTCATACAGGAGGAAGTGGAATCTCGAGCTCCCACTTCCCCTGAGGAGCAGACCACTCCCATCCTCGAAATGATCAGTGCTGAGGTTCCTTATGCTCAGCCTGATGAGCTCATAACCCCACAAATAGCCTTAAGCCATCACTCTGAGTCTCAACACTCAAGTGATCAACCTTTTGGGGACAGCTACCATCCCCAACCTCTAGACCTTAACCGACCAATTTCCAGCCTTGACTTTTACTCTGATGAAGATTTGGGATTCAGTGAGTACCATGAATCTCTCCTCTCTTCCCACACTCTAGGAGAGATGAGTACTCCTGCTTATCCCACTTCTAGCCCACATCAGCAACCCCCTAATAAGGTGGATCTCTTGAACTTGTTCAGGAGACCCATATAGAATAGGCTCTCACTTTTGCAAGTGATTACATAACTACGACTTCAACCATGGCAACCCAGCCTATTGACACTTCCCTGGAAGTTGTCCAAGAACCACATGCTGGTGGTGAAGAAGAAGACTTAGGTCCAATTCTCTCATCCCCCAATGATTCTTCATCTGAAGATGAGGGGAGTCTGAAACAAAGAGTGCACCTACTATCAAATACATGCACTTACTTGGTTTCAAAGATAAGTCACTTGGAGTCTCAAGTGACTTTCTTGCTGAAAAGGGTCAATGACCAGCAACTTGAGATCACCGATCTCAAGGGCCAGTTAGCTGAGAGACTAATGAGGACAACTCAACTAGGCCCACAAGAACCTATGATTGTTATGGATCAATCTCCCAGCTCAACTATGCAAGAGGGTGATGCTACCAAAAAGGGGGAGGAAATCCTGACAGTCATAGAACCTGGGAGTTCTTCCCAGAGTGTGGACATAGAGGAATCACCACCCTCTCTTGCAGTTGTCCACACTCAGCAACCTCCTCAAGTCAGAGATCTAGACTTGCTTTTTCAACATCTGTTTGAGGAGAGAATCCCAAGAGCAATGTCTACCCCTTCTGAGAATCCAATCATGGGTTGGGGGTATGATAGCAATAGGAAAGCTCTTGTAATCTCTAGAGCTCAGGGTCAACTAGAAATTTTCAACATTTCACACCTGAGGCTCTATGAGAGTACATATCTGATGGATCTACCACTTGTCAACCCTAGCAACAATAGAAAAGCTGCCAGATTGGCTGACCGGATACAAAACAGGGTGCTAGAAGAATTCAAATAGAGATCAAGATTATATAGACAGTGGCTAGCAGGTGAGGCCTTTGGTTAACTGGAAGTTGAGGTGGACCCTAAGATTAACTTCGAAGGGAAATCCTTGACTGAAGGCCTAGAGGTTGAGCCTGTAAACCTTGAGACAAGATCTTCTTCTGCACCCTTTACCCTTAGTGAGGCACCAGCTGGTGATGGTGCTTCACAACCTCTCTCTGGCCAGAGTTTAACAGCTAAATCAAGCAATGAAGGCCAAAGCTCTCTCCTCCCTGAGTCACCAAGGCCTGTGGTTGACAAAGGAAAAAGGAAGTTAACTCCTCAGGAGATAGAGGAGGAGAAGAGAGAGAGGAAGAGGAAGCTGAGGGGAGAGAGTTCAAGTGGTTTCCTAAGGTTCAAGGAAGCTACAATCCGGGCTACCCCCAGGCCAAACATTCAAGAAGATGAATTGAGGGTAGCCAGGTTAAACTACCTGGGAACCAGAAACTATAATGTTGATGAACTCATCTCTCTCCCCTTAGAGGAGCTGAATGAACTGGCTGACACTTAGTTGTCAAAAGAGAGGAGGGAGGCAGAGGATGCAAAATTGCTCCTTAAAGTCAAAGAACAAAGGAGACTGAAAAGACTCTTTAAAGATGCTCCTGTCCTCTCTCCAGTTCAAGAAAGTCCTGAGCCAGAGACAGTGGCCACTGAACAACCTCAGGTAGTTAATGAAGAAGAATGACTGAAGATGATCAACTACCTGAGTGCCACAGGTCTCTATCAGGCACCTACACTTCTTCCCTTATCACATGAGTACATAAAGTTTGAATACAACAAGCATCTGGAAGAACAAGCCAAAAGAGAAAGGAAAGCTGCTAGGAGAAATTAAGGGAAGAAGCTGTAAAGTCAAGAGCCATCATCCTTAAAAGCCAAAAGAAGTCTGCTTGATAGACAAAGGATGATGAGCTTCTTGAAGCTGTATGGGTTCTCTAGAAGGAGGCTTGGTTCTATGTCTCTATCTATAATGGATGAGCATATTAGGGTGATCAAGCAGAAGATAAAAAGGGGAGAGCTGGTGGACTTGCATTCTTCACCAAGTCCAGCTCAACCTAAAGTTGAGGTGAAGGTTGAACCTACTGAGACAACACAACCTGAACCTGGAGCTGCATCTGAGCCAACTTCATCTTCTGACCCATAGAAAGGTCCTCCTCTCTCTTCTTCTGAACCTGTGAGAGAGAAGAACCCAACTGAGAGAGATACAATAGAACCAACTGGTACTAAAGACCAGTCCTCTCAGTTGAAGAAATCAGGGAGGAGAAAAAGGATGGCCAGAAGAAGATGTACTTCAAAGAAAAAAAGAAGAAAGGCATCCACCTCCCAACCTCAGGATGAGTCAGAGCATCCTGAGGAAGTGCATGAAGAGGTCTCTCAAAAAACTCCAATCATAGTAGAGCCTCTTGCTGTTGGAAGACAAATTCTGTCCTAGACTTATGCTGAAAATCCAGACAGATGGTATGTCACAAGAGATCAGGGAGAGCAGCATGTCTACTTCACAAATAACATGCTTGAACTTCCTCTACATGATCTCTATGACATGAAAAGGTTATATGTAATCCTGAAGGATCCAGATCTAATGATGAAGAAAGGTCTGCTGAAGATCCTGATGTGGACTATCAAAATCTAAAAAACTTCTCTGTTTTGGTAGCATCAGCCTAGGGGGAGTTTGTAAGGAACATCTGAAGATTAAAGGCTGATGCAACCAAAGTATACCAAAACAACCAAGTCTTCCTACATGCCCTAAGGAACTAGCCTCGGAAGTTTTACACTCACAAATAAGTCTAAGTGTAAAATCTTCCAAAGCCAACAAATCAGAAGAAGTTACTTCGGAAGTTTCACACTCATCAGAAAATTATTACAAGTGTGAAATCTTCCGAAGCCAAAGACTCATTTTTTCCGAAGCCAAAGATGAAGTCTTTCGAAGCTTTAAAAGACAAAGTCTTCCGAAGCCATTTTGCTGTGAAGACAGATTTCTTCCGAAGATAGAGAAAAGATGCTTTCTCTGAGTTACTTTTTGATAAAGCTGATGTACTTTCTGCTGCTGCTCTGAAGACTCACCTACTAAGATTAGTTGGTGAAACTTCCATACTTTATCAAACAGTAGAAAAAGTCTTTGACTGTAACTTCCCACTTTTGTACCTGTAGACTTGTCTATATTAGATTAAGTCAGTGAGCCATGGCATGTCATAGTCACAAGTCAAAAGGCAATCTGCCTTTTGACTGTAGATTGATCTTGTCATCTAGATTAGTCAAAATTCCAACTGTCTTTTTGTATATTGACGGTTGTAGGTTGTAGTATAAATAGTCTCCGGTTTTCGTAATTAGATATACTTGCAAACACTTGTAATAGAACTAGAGAATCAATATACAACTTAGTTGAAAACTTAATCTTGTGTTCTTATGACTTTGTTCTTGTTCTTTTAGTCCTGTCTCTTTAATATTACTTGTGTAGCTTTGTATCATCAATGAAGTTATCAGTTCCCTATTTGAGTGGTTAAGTGATTTAAGTTCTCTCCTCTTTCGAAGCTAATTGCAATCTTAAGTACCCTTACCGGTCCTGCATAGAAGTTAGTTAGGAGCCTTTATACATGTTTCATTTCTTAGATCGAGCCTAAGAATATGGGAATGGCATTCAAGGAGAATAATTGGGTTGAAGCAATGTAGGATGAGTTGATGGAATTCAAGAAATTAGATGTGTGACATCTCTACAAACTACTTAAGGATAAGTTTCTTATTAGAACAAAAAGGATATATCATAACAAGACGGATGAAAAAGGTGTTATTTTTTGTAATAATACTTGACTTGTGCAGGACCGTGTGAAGGGTGGTCAATACAATCAGTCTCACAACGAGGAGAGATTTAGAACACTTAACAGTTTAAATGGGGAACTGGGTTTGTGTGAGATGATACTAAAAACACAAGTAAGTAATGTGATAGAACTAAGAACAAGAACAAAGAAGTATGGTTTTCAAGGATGTTGTATATTGCTCTTAAGTTCTATTACAAGTGTTACAAAGCATAAAAGAATTACAAGGACCTGAGATACTTTATACTACATCCTACAACCGTCAATACTTAGAAAGAAAGTTGGAAACACTAATCTAGACAACAAGATCAATGTAGAGTCAAAAGGCAGATTGCCTTTTGACTAGTGACTATGACATGCCATAGCTCACATCCTTTTCTAATATAAAAAGGTTTATAGGTACAATAGTAGGAAGTTAGAGACAAAGACCTTAATCTACAGTTTACAAAAGCATGAACTTTTCACCAACTTGTATAAGTTGGTGAGTCTTCAGAGTTGCAGCGAAAAGTGTGTCAACTTTATTTAAAGTAGATCAGAGAAAGCATGTCTTCTCTGTCTTTGGAAGAAATCAGTCTTCACAACAAATTTGCTTTGAAATACTTTGTCTCTGAAGTTTCGGAAGACTTCATCTTTGGCTTTGGAAGATTTGGACTTTGGCTTCAGAAGATTTTACACTTAGAGTATTTTTTGATGGAGAGTGTAAAAGTTCCGAAGCAACTTCTACCTTGCATGTCCAGTGTAGGCATACAGGAAGACCCTTGGTTGTTTTTGCTTCTTTGGTTATATCGGCCTTATAATCTTTTGATATTACCTTACAAACTCCCCCTAGGCTGATGCGACCAAAACAGAGAAGTTCTTTAGATGTTGATAGTCCTCATTAGGATCAAGACCATGCCTATCTTTCTCATCTAGTCAGGATCCCTCAGACTCTTATAATATCTTCTCATGTCATAAAGATCATGTAGAAGAAGATCAAGCATGTCTTGCCAGAAGCAGACATCTTGACCTCTTTGATCTCTGATGACATACCATTTGTTCGGATTAGTAGCAAAACTCCAGGACAAGATGGGTCTTCCAATTGCAAGAGGCTCTACTTGAATAGGAGTTGATTGAGCAGCCTCTTCATGCACTACCTTAGGATGCTCTGACTCATCCTGAGGTGTAGAGGTGGATGCCTTGGTCTTCTTCTATTTGGAAACACTTTTCCTGGCCATCCTTTTCAGCACCAAATTGTTCTATTATGTCTCTCTCAGTTTGGTTCTCTTCTCTCATAGGTTTAGAAGGAGAGAGAAAAGGACCCTGCTATGGATTAGAAGACAAAGTTGGCTGAGATGCAGCTGTAGGTTTAGGTTATGTTGTCTCAGGGTGTTCAACCTTCATCTCAACTTCAGGTTGAGCTGGACTTGGTGGAGAATGCAAGTCTACAAGCTCTCCCCTTTTAATCTTTTTCTATATCACTCTGATATACTCATCCATAGTGGATTGAAACATAGGACCAAGCCTCCTTTTGAAGAATTCATACAGCTTCAAGAAGCTCATCATCCTTTGTCTGTCATCAAACTTCTTTTGTCTTTTATGGATGATGGCCCTTGACTTTACAGCTTCTCCCCTAAACTTTCTCTTAGCAACTTTTCTTTCTTTTGTAGCTTGTTCCTCCAACTACTTGAGATATTCAAATTCTATATACTCAAAAGAAAAGGGAAGAAGTGCAGATGCCTGATAGAGTCTTGTGGCATTCAGGTAGTTGATCATGTTCATTCTTTCAGCTTCCTTGTCTACCTGAGGTTATACAGCTGCCACAGTCTCTTTCTTAGGACTTTCTCGAACAGGGGAGAGGACAGGAGCATGTTTGTAGAGCCTTTTCTGTCTCCTTTCTTCCTTGATCTTGAGGAGCAATGCTACATCCTCTGCCTCCTTCCTCTCCTTTGACAACTCATTGTCAGCCAGCTCATTCAACTCATCTAAGGGAAGAGATATGAGTTCATCAATATTATAGTTCCTGGTCCTCATGTAGTTTAGCCTAGCTGCCCTCAACTTATCATCTTGAGTGTTTGGCCTGGGGGTAGCCCAGATAGCAGCTTCCATGAAGCCCGAGGACCCTCCTAAACTCTCTCCTCTTGGCTTCCTCTTCCTCTCTCTCTTCTCCTCTATCACCTCAGAGGTCATTTTCCTCTTCCCTTTGTCATGCACAGGCCTTGGTGACTCAAGGTGGAGAGAGCTTTGGCCTTCATTGCTTTGTTCAACAGTCAAGCTCTGGCCAGAGAGAGGATGTGAGGCACCTTCACTAGCTGGTGCCTCACTGAGGGTACTGGGTGCTGAAGGAGATCCTATCTCAAGGTTCACAGGTTCAATTTCTGGGCCTTCAGTCAAGGCTTCCCCTTCGAAGCTAATCTTAGGGGCCACCTCAACATCCAGTTGACCAAAAATCTCACTTGCTAGCCTCTGTCTATATAATTTTGATCTCATCTTGAACTCTTCTAGCACCCTTCCTTGAATCCAATCTGCTAATCTTTCAGCTTGTCTGTTTTGGCTTGGCTTGACAAGTGGAAGATCTGTTGGGTTTTGAACAAGTTTATCAGAGTCATTTTATCCAAATAAAATGAAAAACGCAGCGGATAAAGAGATTAAAACTTGTTACAGTTAATATATATAAACCATTTTATATATCTGTTAAAACCCGTAATGGATCGTTATATGAAAAACATGCTTACAAACAACCATAGGGTGTTTAGAAGACTACCTCTCGTATGGGTTTGAGGAAGATAATCGATGAATGGCATCTTCCAAAGAAGGACGCCTCAAGCTAGTCTACCCTCAAGCCTCTAACAAACACCCAGTTGCTAGGATTTTCACACTTGAACGAACCTCTGTTCTTGGTTTTTGTTTTCGACCGATCGAGAGAAAAACCAGAAAATCGAGAGGTGCACTTTAGAGTGTCTAGTAAGTTATCAGAGAGAGTGATTGATTACAATCATGAAACTAAAATTTTAGATGAGGAGAGAGAAAAAAGTCTTGTCCCATCCGCATTTCTCAAACATTCACCCGCATTAATAAATGCAGTTGAATGGTCTCCTTCCACATTTGTAAATGCGGATGAAGAAATTCCAACTGCATTTCCCAAATGCACATCCGTATTTGTAAATACGGATGAGTAGTTTCATCAGCATTTCCTTAAATACTCATCCACATTAGTAACTACGGACGATCAGTTTCCATCAGCATTTCCACAAATGCACATTCGCATTAGTAAATATAGATGAGGTACCTTCATCCGCATTAGTTAATACGGATGAGTAATCTTCATCCGCATTTCCTCTAAAGCACATCCGCATTAGTAAATGCGGATGAGTGATTAAGAAATGCATACAAATGACTATATTATTGTTAAACCATTTGAATAACAATATAGAATACTCTCTCTAAAATAAATTATCCATATAATTTATTTACAACACAAGTGCAAATATTTAGAAAACCTAGTTTCTAAATACTCTAAGTGTCAATATCTATTTACATGATCATATCATAAAATAAATATTGTTGGTGTTTATCTAGCTCGTTATTGGGTATGACCCGACTTGGATCGTAACGTACTAGCCACATCAATTCAATATGTGTCTTGGGCAGACCATTTCCAACAATCTCCCACTTGCACAAGATACTTAAAGGATTGATGCAAGTAGCAAATACTGCCTAATAACGGTTTACTACCCCTAATATGCATGACGAAGTGCCATTCAATAACATCATCTTCTTCTAATCCCTTACTTGAAAATGATTTAGGTGAATCTATCATTTATCCATTTGTTACAGATGTCATGTTAAATTAGAGACACAGAATGATCATTCCCTGTTGATTTAACTTTATCAGGCCTTAGACATCTTACTCTCAATGAATAAGAGGAACAAATCCCATCTTGACTACATACGTTTCTCACAATCAACTTATATCACACCTGAAACTAGCCTTGTGTACTGTCCATATTTCAGAACAGCGAAGAACTAGGTCAAAGTATAATATTTGGTGAATATCAAAACCCAATATGTATCTCAGGTCAGAGGATACTATGATATTTGCCTTTACTCAAATTTACTTATAATCAATTTTACAATTCCATGCAGTAACATTTGAGAGCGGGTCAGTCCAGTATTTGTATCCCACAAATATCTATGAACTTTGGTAGCAACCTTTTGCTCTATATTCATACCTTATGAATATCCACCAATCCAAGTTCATAATAGTCTTACCTTTATATTTGTTCGCACAAATATAACCGACTAAGGACATTTAGAATAATAAACATATTCATGGATCTAAACATGCTAAAATAAAACATAACTCATAGTATCATAATTATATATATGAGTCAAAATAACAATTGTTCCATTGTTTAAATACTAAATAGATCAAATCCAATCATTAGAATATCAAAGTCCTAAGGCACAAGTATGACTCTCATGCTTTGGCCTTTCAAGGAGCTTCTTGAGTGGATCTGCAATATTTTGATCGGTTTGAACTTTGCAAATACATATCTTTCCTTTTTCAACTTCATCCCTTATGTAGTTGAATCTCCACTCAATGTGCCTTGCCTTTTGATATGGGGTTCCTTGATTTGAGCAATCGCACCCTCGTTGTCATAAAAGATCTTTAGAGGATCTTGAATGGTAGTGACTACTCCTAGATGGGCAATGAATTTCTTTAACCATGCAGCTTCTTGTGCTGTCAATTAAGTGGCGATGTACTCTGATTCTGTAGTGGACAATGCTACCACATCCTGCTTTGAACTCTTCCAGGACACTGCCCCTCCATTCATAATGAAGACATACCCCGATTGTGATCAAGAATCATCTCGATCAGTTTGGAAACTCGCATCCATGTAACCCTTTACAACGAGTTCCTCTTCACCAGATCCGTATATTAGAAACATATCCTTAGTCCTCCTAAGGTATATCAATATACTCTTAACAGCCATCCAATGGCTATTTCTTGGATTCTGCTGATATCTACTTGTCATGCTTAAAGTGCCTGACACGTCCGGTCTAGTGCATATCATTACATATATGATGGATCCTATAGCAAATGCATATGGGACTTACTTCATCCTTTGTTGCTCATCCTTTGAGCTTGGACATTGAGATGCACTCAATATTGTCCCTCTTTGAATAGGTACCAGACCTCTCTTAGAGTTCTCCATCTTGAACCTTTTCAAGATTTTATCAATGTATGCACTTTGGTTAAAACCTATCAACCGCCTTGATCTATCCATATAGATCTTTATTCCTAAAATGTAGGCGGCTTCACCAAGATCTTTGATGGAAAAACAACTTCCAAGCCAGGTTTTAATACCTTCCATGGTTGGAATGTCATTTCTAAACAGTAGTATATCATCAACATACAATACTAAGAATGTGATGATGCTCCCACTAGCCTTCTTATATACACAGGCTTCATCAGCGTTCTTGATGAATCAAAATTATTTTTATCTCATCATCAAAACGTTGATTCCAACTTCTTGATGCTTGTTTCAATCTATAGATTGATTTCTTTAACTTGCATACTTTATTAGGATGTTGTGGATCGACAAAACCATCGGGATGAATCATATAGACATTCTCTTCGAGATGTCCATTAAGGAAAGCATTTTTGACATCCATTTGCTAAATCTTATAGTCATAATACAGCTATGGCAAATAATATCCTAATTGACTTTAGCATTGCTACAGGCGAGAAGGTCTCATCATAATCAACCCCTTGAGTTTTAGTGAAACCTTTTGCTACAAGTCTTGCTTTATAAGTATCCAAGTTTCCATGCATATTGGTTTTCTTCTTGAAAACCCACTTACATCCAACCGGTTTGGAGTTAAGCGGTGGCACAACCAATTCCCATACTTGGTTGTCATACATGGATTGCATATCTACGTTCATGGCTTCAAGCCACTTATCACAATCAGAATTGGACATTGCATCATGGTACGTAGTTGGTTCATCCGAGTCAACTACATAGCATCCATTCATGAAAAATCCATATCTTTCAGGTGGATAGCTAGTTCTACCAGATCTGTGAACGTTTTGTGTGTATTGATCAACCACTTGATCATTATCAATAACCTCATGTTGATTGCTAATATCAACCAAATGAGTATCGGCTTGTGGTTCTCGATCCTTATCAAGTTCCACTGTTCTAATGGTAGTTCCTTCCATAAGGAACTTAGTTTCTAAGAACTCAGCCTTTCAAGTAATAAATAACCTATGCTCTGTTGGATTGTATAAGTAATATCCCATGGAGTCTTTGGGATATCCTACAAAGATACACTTAGTGGATCGGCCTTCTAACTTGTTTAGGTTGTTCTGCTTAACATAAGCTTCATAACCCCATACTTTTAAATATGATAACAATGGAACTCTTCCATGCCATATTTCAAAAGATGTCTTGTCCACTTTCTTGGTTGGGGCCATATTCAGTATACAAGCCTTGGTGAGTAATGCGAAACCCCAAAATGATAGAGACAGTGTGCTTCTAGCCATCATAGATCGAACCATATCTAATAGGGTCCGGTTTCTCCTTTTAGACACACCCTTATGAGGTGGTGTTCCGGGTGGAGCAACTTGTGAAACAATCCCACAACACCTGAGATGATCTTGAAAGGCATCATTAAGGTATTCACCTCCTCTATCCGAATGAAGAACTTTGAGTGTTTTGTTGAGTTGGTTTTCTACTTCATTTTTGAAGATTCTGAACATTTCAAAAGCTTCATCTTTGTGTCTTAACAAGTACACATAACCATAATGACTGTAATCGTCGATAAAGGTAATGAAGTATTTTTCATCATTCCTTGTCATTGCTTTAAAAGGACCACATACATCTGAATGTATTATTCCCAATAAATCTTTTGCCCTTTCGTTAGTGCCACTAAAGGGTTCCATGGTCATCTTTCCTTGTAAACAAGATTCACAATAATCAAATGAACCCTCTTCATTTGCTTCCAAAAGACCATTCTTTTAAAGTGTTTGAATGCGATTCTTGTTTATGTGACCAAGACGACAATGCCAAAGATATGATTTACTTAAACCCATTTTAAGTTTCTTGGTGCTTGATTGGTATAAGGAGTTATTAAAGGATGTGTCATCATGAACCAATTCATAAATACCATTAGAAGGCGTAGCCTTAAAATAAAGCATATCATCCATAAAAACACAAATACCATCATTGACAAATTTCATAACATAACCATATTGTTTTAGAAGGGAAACATAAATTATATTCCTAGTCAAACTAGGAGCATACAAAATATTCTTCAAAATAACTTCCAAACCACTTGGAAGCTTCAAGATATAGTCTCCCTGGGCTTCGACATCAACTTTTGCTCCGTTGCCTATGTAGAGACTAGTATCTGCTTTCTTAAAATGCTTATTTCTTTTGAACTCCTGCAATATATTGCAAATATGAGTTCCACACCCGGTATCCAATACCCATGTGTTTGAAGAAATAACCTTAAGTTCAATATGGATCATGAAAAGTTGTACATGAGGTCTGCCCAGCATCCCTCTTGTTTCTCAACTCTTTGAGATAGGTTGGACAATTCCTTTTCTAATGTCCTATCTCACCACACTCAAAGCATGGATCGTTCTCCGTAACCTTTGCCTTCTTAAGCTTCGGTTTTGATGGTCCCGCTTTAGCCTTTCCCTTACCCTTCCCTTTGACGTATCCCTTGCCTTTGGCAACATTTGCCTTGGGTTTGGGGTGATGCCTTTTCTTGTTGTCACCCTCATTGATCGTGAGAACTGGTAAAATCCTTTTACCCATCCCCGCTTTGATTGTTTTGAGCATTGCATGAAGTTCCCTAATGCTCTTGTCCCATCCATTCATGTTATAATTCATGATAAACATCTCAAACTTCTTGGTTAG
Source organism: Flaveria sonorensis (assembly GCA_025506505.1). Lineage (NCBI taxonomy): Eukaryota > Viridiplantae > Streptophyta > Magnoliopsida > Asterales > Asteraceae > Flaveria > Flaveria sonorensis. Next base: position 57,766,933 of record CM046437.1, read on the forward strand.
ACCATTGAGGATCAAATCCGTGGCCAACTCTTTTAAGACGGGACGATTCAGCCTTTCGAGGCGATCAATGTGGCTTTTCATCTTCATCACATAAGATGACACCGATTGGGTTTCTTCCATTCGACATGCATGAAGCGCTTGATCCGTTTCGAAGCGCTCTACCCTCGCCTATTGAAGGAACATTTCCTTTAATTGGGTAATCATGTCGTATGTGCTATGATGTTCAAAATCCTTTTGAAGCTCGGGAATCATGGTTCCCAACATGAGGCAAGAAACTTGCACTGAATCCTCATTGTGCTTAACCCAATCGTTGTAAGCATCATCATCATTAATGTTGGGTTCATCGGGAATAGGATCGTCCAACACATATGATTTCTTTTCTTGCTTGCGAACAATTCTCAAATTTCAAAACCAATCCATGAAATTGTTGTGGTTGAGACAATCCCTTTTCCAGGATAGTTCTTAGTGATAGGTTATGGACGGTCGGGGTGGTAGCGTTATCGTTTGCGGCCATTTCTACAATTTTAAAAAAGTTCAATTTTAGTATTTACAATAATGAAATTTTAATTATTAATACCCTTTCATGTCTCATAGATAATTAATAATTAAAATCTAGAATCCAACGTTACATTTAAATATTGGTTAGGTGACCTTTATCCCATTATTTAAATTAATAAGGTAGTCAACATTTGACAATTGCAACCCTTTGCAACTTCTAGTTTTATGAGATCGGTTAAATATCTTTATGTTTAGTTGGCATGTTTAATCTCATCAACACCATTATACGCCATACTTCAGTGACCCTATTCACATGGTTTCCAACTCAAGTCGTCCTACTTACACACATGTGTGAGTTTACACATACAAGTGGTTAGGTGACCTTTATCCCACAAATATGTTAACCCCACCTCAAACACACAAGTTCTCTAAATGTGGTTAGGTGACCTTTATCCCACAAAGAGTTACCAAGTGATTTGAGTGTTGTATAAAAGGATGTTGTTAAACTTGTTTAAAAGGGATTTACTTTTCCATTAATTCTAGTTTTGAAAACATTTTGTACCTTACATTTGCATGCATTCAAACGCGTGGTACATTAGTGAAACCAACTTTCAAGGCTCTTTTAATAAAACCGAATTTTATTATGAAAATATTAACCTTTAATAAAACCATTTTATTACCCATGTTAATGTTTCCAAAAGAACCGTTTAAAGCTTGTTGTTGATTTTAAATTGTTTAATAGTGCATATCCAAATATCACATAAACAATAAGATTAAATCAACCACACAAGCAACACATACAACAACAAGTTCATAACCATAGCCAACTAATTTAATATCACTTGTTGACCGAAACAAGTGAGTTAATTAGGTCTTTCCTAAGGGTAAAATTGACACAACACTTGTGTCAGTGAACTCCCACTTGATCCTGCATCCAAATGCTTCAAGCATCCATTTTATGTTGTGATTCTTCCATTCGATTTGGGCTTCCAAATGGGCTTAAGATTTGCACCAAACTCCTTTGGGCCTTCAAAATATGTTTTTATTTATTGGGCTTAAATCCCATTAAGAGCTATAAAGCCCTTTGGGTTCAAAATTGGCTCAAACCCAAAAACAACCTTGTTGCATCTCCTTCTACAAAATATATCCTAAATACATTTTTCTAGTAAAAGTAAAATGCAAATAACCTATTTATTTTACATACCAAATGAAAGATAAATAAATTACATACCTAAAAGGAAGAACAAATACATTTAATTATTACAACCTTTTTGATTAATCAAATACAAATCACAACACATCCAAACACAAGGTCTCGACTAGGTTATGAACATCAAAATACATATCCAAATATGTAAGCAAAAAGCCGAGAGCTTCCCCTTGAACCACTAATTTTTGGTTAATGTATAAACAAACCGAATATCATGATTCTTGTCCAAAAAACTAAATCATCCAAATGATTAAATTTTTCAAGATTACAGTATGCATGCAAAGTAGATTCTTGAAAAATTCAGGGGAAAAATTAACCAGAACTCTCGGTCTATTGGTGAATCAACAGCAAGAAACTGAGATTTCAGTCCAGATCAAGCATGTATCCATATAACCGGCTCTGATACCATTGTTGGGTTTTGAACAAGTTTATCAGAGTTATTTTATCCAAATAAAATGAAAAACACAGCGGATAAAGCGACTAAAACTTGTTACAATTAATATATATAAACCATTTTATATATCTGTTAAAACCCGTAATTGATCGTTATATGAAAAACATGCTTACAAACAACCATAGGGTGTTCAGAAGACTACCACTCGTATGGGTTTGAGGAAGATAATAGATGAATGGCAGCTTCCAAAGAAGGACTCCTCAAGCTAGTCTACCCTCAAGCCTCCAACAAACACCCGGTTGCTAGTATTTTCATACTTGAACGAACCTCTGTTCTTGGTTTTTGTTTTCGACCGATCGAGAGAAAAACCAGAAAATCAAGAGGTGCACTTTTGAGTGTCTAGTAAGTTATCAAAGAGAGTGGTTGATTGCAATCATAAATTGTATGTCCTATGAAATTGAAATTTCAAACAAGGAGAGAGAGAAAAGTAGACCGGGCCTAGCCCCTTGTTCCATTCGCATTTCTTAAACATTCACCCGCATTAGTAAATGTAGATGAATGGTCTCCTTCTGCATTTGTAAATGCGGATGAAGAAATTCCATCCACATTTCCTAAATGTACATCCGTATTTGTAAATGCGGATGAGTAGTTTCATCAGTATTTCCTCAAATGCTCATCTGCATTAGTAAATACGGACGATCAGTTTCCATCAGCATTTCCACAAATGTACATTCGCATTAGTAAATACGGATGAGGTACCTTCATCCGAATTAGTTAATGCGGATAAGTAATCTTCATTCGCATTTTCTTAAAAGCACATCCGCATTAGTAAATGTGGATGAGTGATTAAGAAATGCGGACAAAAGACTATATTGTTGTTCAACCATTTGAATAACAATATAGAATACTATCTCTAAAATAATTTATCCATATAATTTATTTACAACACAAGTGCAAATATTTAGAAAACCTAATTTCTAAATACTCTAAGTGTCAATATCTATTTATATGATCATATCATAAAATAAATATTGTAGGTGTTTTTCTAGCTTGTTATTGGGTATGACCTGACTTGAATCATAACGTACTAGCCACATCAATTTAATATGTATCTTGGGCAAACCGTTTCCAACAAGATCAACCAGATAGATGCACTCATAGAAACTCAAGTTTGTAAAATTGAAGATTTCCTGTTGACCCTGAGCTCTAGAGATGACAAGAGCCCTTCTTTCTGTGTCATACCTCCATCCTATGATTGTGTTCTCAGAGTGAAGAGATGGGGTAGGCATGGCTCTGGGTATACCCTCCTCAAACAGGCTATGTATGAGTGAGTCCACATCAATGTGGACTTGAGGAGGTTGCTGAGTATGGACTATTGCATGTGAGGGTGGTGAATCCTCAAAGTCCATATTCTAAGAAGAACTCCCAGGTTCTATGACTGTTCGGACTTTCTCTCCCTTTTTGGTAGCATCACTTTCTTGCATAAGTGACCTGGCGGTTGAGTCTATCACATTCACAGGTTCTTATGGACCTGGTTGAGTTCTTCCTGAGTGGTCTCTCAGCTACCTTCCCCTTAAGATCGGTAATCTCAAGTTTCTGGTCATTAACACTCCTTTGTAAGATAGTCACCTGAGATTCCAGGTGACTAATCTTAGAGACTAAATACGTGTAAGTTTTATTCAGTTTGTGCACTTTTAGTTTCAGACTCCCCTTATCTTCATCAGAAGAATCATGGGGGGATGAGAAAATAGGACCAAGGTCTTCTTCCTCATCACGAGCATTTTGTTCTTGGCTGCTAGATTTCCCATACTTCATGACAACTTTAAGAGAAGTGTCAAGAGGCTAGGTTGCCATGGTTCATGTATGAATGATGTAATCACTTTCTAAAGTAAGAGCCTCTTCCATATGGGTCTCCTGAACAGGTTCAGGAAGATCCACCTTAGTGGTGGGTGGATGATGTGGGCTAGACATGAGTGAGACAGGAGTACTCATCTCTCCTCGAGTAGGGGTAGAGAAGAAAGACTCATGGTACTCACTGAAGCCCATGTCTTCATCATCATAGAAGTCAAGGCTGGGGATTGGTTGGTTTAGATCTAGTAGCTGGGGATGGTAGCTGTCCCTGGAAGGTTGTTCATTAGAGTGTTAAAACTCTGAGTGAAGGCTTAAGGCTGTTGGGGTTATGAGCTCATTAGGCTGAGCATGAGGAACCTTAACACTGATCATCTAAGAGATGGGAGTGGTTTTCTCCTCATGGGAAGTAAGAGCTCGAGTTTCCACTTCCTCTTGCATGGTTGGTGATATAGGGGCCTGAACAAGCTGAATAGCATGTGCAGGGGTTTTTTTGGTTTTTCTCTAGTAGGTGATGGTTATTGTAGGCTGTATTTGTGGTTGGAAAGTAGAAGGTCTGGGTTCAACACTAGCTGGTGCTTCTAGGTTGCCACCTTGAGCAATGAGCACTAATATTTTTGGGACTAGGGCTGTTTCTACCCCAAAGAAGCCAACAGTTGGCTTCCTCATGATTTTGAAGATGTCGGGCTTCATCTGTCCAAGTTTTAGAATATTACCTATTCCCCTCAACTGTGTGTCCAGTTCACAGTTAAGAATGTGTGGATATATCTAGGGAACATGTAATACTCTAGGGAGTCTAAGTTAGCAAGTAAATTGGTATAAACAAATTGTGAATACCTAAATTGGACCCCCTGAACCATGCCATGGACTATAAAGGAAAGGTCTTCTGGAATCTGGTCCCAACCTCCATGCTTGTTGGATAAGATGTGTATGAAAACATGGAGGAGGTACTTCCATTGAGAGGAGACCATCCCCTTTCTGAAGGTCTTGACTAAGAAGTCACCTTCATAGCCCATCTGCTCAAAGGAGTGGTTGATAGCAACTTTGGGAAAGGACAAATCACCTTCTACATCATCCAGCTGAAGATGAGTGTTTATGGTGGCCGGAGTGATGAAGACTGTCCTCCCCTGCACTGTGGCAGACATGCCTTCTCCCCATCCATGGTGACCTATTGGCAGGTCCTCCAGAATGCCAACAACTGATCCTCATAGAGAGGAGGATCAATGGTGAGGGAGGTGAAGTAGTTGGACAAAGAAATGTAACGACATACCTCTGAGAACTCGGGATCTTTCTCAGAGTCTAACAGAGCAACCTGATTATGTTGCCTGTTAAGATGCATGGAAAAATCGGGTTGATTTCTACGGTCAGGGTTGGCCATTTGAAGTAGCTTTAAGATGAAGGAAGATAAGAATGAAGGCAGTTTGTGGGTGAAATTAGGTTTGAGAAAATACAGATGAAGAGGATAGTGAGAAGAGGGGGGAACCGTTATAAGAATATATATGAAATAGATTTAAGATAAAGTTAAAACAAAAGGATAAACTTTGAAATCCGGATGTCGGTCCCACCTCTGAAAAAGTGCCCAAAAAGGTAGTTTTTTTGGATGTTGAAAATCTTCCAAAGATAATTTTGCTTAGAAAGTTTTAAGAAAAAGCTTCCGAAGCCAATTTGGCTTCGGAAGATATTCCTAAGAGTTGTTAAAATTTGGCTTCGGAAGAAAAATATCTGGAGAATTTTTTTTCTTTTGACACATATTTGGTTTTGGAAGTATTAAGACTTGGGAGTTTTATTCTAAGAGAATAAATCTTCTGAGACATAATTGCTTTTGGAAGATATTTGTCCTTCAAATACATTTAAGCACTTAGAAGCATATTTAAGCTTTGAAAGATAATCTCAGAATTTCTTCCGAAGGTAAATTTCTTATAAGTAGTTATTTGATTTGAAGACATAAAATTTTTCCGAAGACAACTTGAAATCTTCTGAAAGAAAATATGTTTGAAAAATTTTCAAAAATCTAAGGAATATCATTAAAAAAAATTTCTTCCAAAGTAAATTGGGCTTATAAAGGAGATAAAATAGACAACTTAGGACACACGGGTTTTAGAAATAAAGTTGATTTAAGTTTTAAGAAAATATAATCAAAGTTAATAATCATAATTGCTGATACAAGATATTTGAATCTTTGTTCATCAAAAGCTTTAGTGAACAAATCAGCATATTGTTCATTTGTGTTTACTTTGACTAGTTTGGTTAATCCCTTCTCAAAGTTATCTCTAATCAAATGATACCTGATATTGATGTGTTTGGTCCTTGAATGCTGCATAGGATTCTCTGTAATAGAGATAGCACTGTTGTTGTCTATGTGGATAAGAGTTTCTTTGAAGTTGAATCCATAGTCCAGCATCTGATTTTGAATCCAAAGCACTTGAGCACAGCAGCTTGCAGCAGCAATGTATTCAGCTTCAGCAGTTGATGCAGAGACACATGATTATTTCTTGTATTGCCATGAGACAATCCTTCCACCAAAGAATTGACATCCCCCAGATGTAGACTTTGCAGTCATGTTGCAGCCACCATAGTCACTATCTGTATAGGCATACAAATTAAAGTCAGAAATCTTTGGATACCAAAGGCCAAGCTTGAGGGCACCTTTGAGATATCTAAGAATCCTCTTGACAGCAACCAGGTGTGACATCTTGGGGTTGGCTTGCTATCTTGCACAGATGCATGTGGCAAACATGATATGAGGCCTGCTTGCTATGAGGTACATAAGAGACCCAATCATAGCCCTATAAAGATATTCATCCACACACTCCCCCTTAAGATCAGGTCCAAGGGAGTGGTTTCTGGCTATAGGTGTCTTAGCAACCTTACAATCAGTCATGTTGAATCTTGTAAGTATGTCTTGTACATACTTTGACTGACTTATGAAGATGTCATTGTCAACTTGCTTCACTTGAATTCCCAGAAAGAAATTAAGTTTCCCCATGGCACTCATTTCAAATCTATTCTTCATCAGCCTCTCAAAGTGTTTGCAGAGCTTTAGATTAGTTGACCCGAACATAATGTCATCTATATATACTTGAACTAGCATTAAGTCATTCCCTGTTCCTTTGATGAAGAGAGTTCCATCTATAGTACCCCTCTTGTAACCATGTTGACAGAGATACTGAGATATTGTCTCATACCACTTTCTTAGAGCTTGGTGCAGCCTATAAAGAGACCTATCAAGCTTACAGACATAATCAGGATGATCTGGGTTTACAAAGCCAGGTGGTTGTTTAACATACACCTCTTCATCAATCACCCCATACAGAAAAGCACACTTGATATGAAATTGGTAGACATTGAAATCCTTGGATGCAGCAAAAGCCATGAATATTCTTATAGCTTTAAGTCTTGCCACAGGAGCAAAAACATATTGTAGTCAATTCCCTCTTCTTGTGTGTACCCTTGAACAACTAGTCTTGCCTTGTTCTTGATGACAAGTCCTCTATCATCCTTCATGTTCCTAAAAACCCACTTGGTTCCTATGGTAGTCTTCCCATGAGAAAGTGGACATAGGTTCCAAACCTTCTGTCTTTTGAATTGAAGCAACTCCTCTTGCATTGCTTCAACCCAGCTTCCATCCTTCAAAGCCTCATCAACTTTCTTTGGCTCTATCTGGGACAAGAAGCAACAGTATAGACAAACATTTTTGTCATGGGTTTGTCCTCTTGTTCTCACCCCTGGATCAACATTTCCAATAATGTTTGTGGTGGGGTGTGACTTGTGGATCCTGAGTTGAGGGATCACAGCAAGTTGATTAGAAAGATCTAAATTAAAGAAATTTAGATCTGGCAATGGAGTATCACCCACCACATCAGCACACTTATCAAGTGAGACTTGATCCAATGAGTGTGTGACATCATTTATATTGTCTTCTATGGAGTGGTTATCAACATCAAGAAATTCTTGATCACTGTCACCACCTATATCTCCTACATTTAAAGCTCTTTCACCTGGATTTTGAACCTTTGAGCTGGAATTTGAAGGCATCTCAGATGTACCAGCTGAATTTGTCATGTTTGTGCTGATAGGATCTTCACTTGCAGGGTTAGTTACCACTGGTGCTAAAGTAGTATTCTTGCTTGGTCTTCTCAGCTCAAATCTTGGGTCAGGATCTCCTGTTGATAAATTACCTGTACCTGAAATTCTCATAAGACTTGTTAAAACAATTGGTAACTAAATCAAGATCAAATAACCAATCCGGACCAGAACCTTTCACACTAGGAGTGTGCTCATTGAAGGTCATATTAGCTGACTCCTCAACTACTCTAGTTCTGAGATTGTATACTCTATAAGCCTTATCTTGGGAAGAGTATCCAATAAAATGTCCATCATTTAATTTCTCAGCAAACTTGGCTACCTGATCTTTGGTATTCAAGATGGTGCAGGGACATCCAAATGACCCGGGAACCAATGAATGGTTTCCTTTTATGTCACAGCTCATAAGGAGTCTTACTATAAGTCTTAACTACTAAAACTCTGTTTTGCATATAGCAGGCTATGTTAACAGCCTCTGCCCAAAAGGTGATAGGTAGTTTAGAGTCAGACAACATGGTTCTTGCAGCCTTAATAAGTGTCATGTTTCTCCTCTCAGCAACACCATTTTGCTAAGGAGTCCTGGGAGCACTATATTGTCTTGTAATACCCTTTTCATCACAAAATATATCAAGGATTTGGTTCTTAAATTTTGTTCCTTGATCACAACTTATGGTCTTGACCTTGTGATCAGATTGATTCTCAATTTTTAGAATGAAGTTCTTCAAGATCTCAGGAGTCTTATTCTTAGTTTTAAGAAAAAAGACCCAAGTGAATCTTGTGAAATCATATGTGATCATTAAACAATATGAGGTCCTTCCTAAACTCATTACACTGGTGGGGCCAAAAATATCCATATGTAATAAGTGTAGGGTAGTATTGATGGAGTTTCTTTCCTTTGGCTTGTGAGACACTTTGTGTTGCTTCCCTTTCAGTCATGCAACACAATGATCATCACTTGTAAACTCTTTCTTTGGCATTCCAATTACCAAATCATTCTTAATCAATTTACTCATGTTCTTAAAGTGTACATGGCATATTCTTTTATGCCAAAGGAAAGACTCATCACTATTTGCTTTAGATAGAAAGCAAGAAACCTCTCTTGAGGGAGATGTTTCCTGCAAGTCCATCTTGTACATGTTCCTTTTTTCTGGGGCTTTAAGCAGGATATGCTCTTGAGGAATGATCACCCCGGGCTTGAGAACAATGCACTCATGCTCAGTAAAGAGCATGTTGTGTCTTTGATCATAAAATTAGGATACATTCAGTAGATTGTACCCAAGCTCCTTAACAAAATTTACCTTTTCAATGGTGAGCTTACCATTTGTGACCATGCCCCTTCTTGTGATGTAACCACTAGCATCTCCTCTAAAAGCAACTGGTCCTTTATCAATTTTCTCAAAATTTTGAAGCAGAGAACCATTGCTAGTTATGTGCCTAGAATAGTCACTATCAATGATCCGTATATTTCCCTTGGTCTTTAGCTATTCCTGCATAAAAAGAAGTGGTAATTACACTTGGAAACCCAAGCCTCATTGGTCTTGGGCTTTTCAAGGTGATCTGAAGATAATGTAATAGTAACTAATCCTATATTCAAGCTTTGAAGATCATTAGTTGCTGTTGATGAAGCACTTTCAGTCACCAGGTCTTTCTTCTTCTTCCACACCATCTTCGGAAGACTTGACTTGACCGTCAACACCTCGAAATTTTTAACAACTTTTGAAGTTTTGGAGACTGGACCTTCAGAAGATCTTGCTTTCACTACAGCAGGCTTCAGTACTTCGGAAGCATTCCTTTCTTTCGAGACCAAATTTTCTTCCGAAGGCAAGTTTTCACTTGTCTTCTTCTTCACCTTGGAGCTTTCGAAGGAAACAAATTTTCCTTCAGAAGCTAGCTTTTCCTTTTTCTTCTCAGAAGATTTCTCTTTGATCATATGGATGGTACTTTTAGGATTATAGATGCAATCCTTAGCTAGATGAGAAGTACGACAACACATGATACAGTCCATGTGCTTCCTTCTGAGAGTCTTCTTCTGAGAGCAAGACTAAACTTGATCACTTTCCATCTCCATCTTCATTTTCATAGATGATGCAACAAGCTTCTTAGGGAGAGGCTTGCTCTTGGAGCTGGATGGTTCAGGCTGTGTAGCAGTGGTACACAGCTGATCAGCCTTCTTCTCTTTACTGAGATGATTTGGACCTGAACTAGAACTCCTGGTACTAGAGTTCATAGTTGAGTCTTCAGCCTTCACCACTTCACACCCTGCAGAGATAAACACTTGTTTCTTCTTAGAGTTAAAAGTGGCCTTGATTTCTTGAGCCTTCTTTGCCTTTATCTTGGCTCACTTGATCAAGTTCTTCCTTTGAGACTTGGTCATCCCAGCTTCTTCATCTCTCTCCTCAGGAGAATAGTGACCCTTCTTAGGATGGTCCTCCTCACTCTTCTCAGACACATCCATCACTATCTCCTCCTTATACTCTTCAGCAATAAGGTCTATGAGGGGAAACTCATCTTCACAAGTTCCATACCTTGGAGATCTTACAGATAAAAGAGTGTGTGGAGGAGCTACCTCAGTAGATCCCAGTCCCTGCTTATTTTGATAACAAACTTATGCATGCAGAGATGAGGATATCATGCTCTTGAAGGTCTCTTCTTTAAGAACAAGTTTTTCTGCCCAGGCTTTGCTGATCACAAGCTCATCCTGGTATTTAGTTAACTTAGTGATGAGATCTTTAATCTGAGTTATGTAGTTAGTGTGTTCATGCTTTAGAGTTGAAATGGTTTTCTCTAAATCTTCTATTTTCACTTTATAATCATTTTCAGCTCTTTTAAAGTTAGCTTTTAAGATATTTATGGACTCAAGATCAGATCTCATCTCTAAGTTATAGGACCTATATTTATTGACTTTAGTAATGAATTCAGGTGTACAGAGATGTTCCAATACCTTGGTTTCATCATGATCTACCATAAGTGCTTGGTTTGGAGTAGCATCCTCCACCTGAAAGCTCCAGTCAAAGCCTCCTTCTTCAATAAAAACTGCAGCTTGCTACCTGGGCTTCTCATTCTGGTGAGCTCCTTCAGTGTAGTTTATCCTGGCTTGTGCTTGGCCACTATTTGACTTTGGTGCCTTGCACTCTCTGGCAAAGTGTCCCATTGGTTACAATTGTAACACATCACTTTGCCTTTGTCCAGCCCAAACTTTCTACTAGACATATTGCTAGGAAACTTCCTCCCAGTCCTCTTGTAGAACTTCTTGGCCCTGTGAGTGAGAAGAGCCATCTGCTGGACTATTTCCATATACTCCAGATCATCTGGATGGATACAGTCCAATTCTTCAAGAATGAAGAGAAAGTTGCTTGTACTTTCATCAGAAAACACAAAAGCTTGTGAAGAGCTTGTCTCCTGGAATGGGTTTCCAGGGATGTAGCTCTCCCTTGTCTCTGGGAAGGTGATGAAAGGTCCCTTCTATGAGTTTTCAGGGTAGGAGATAAGATGGTGTTGTGGTTCTTTGCAGTCCTTTTCAACCACATGAAGGGCTGAACTCTGTTGGATGCTAGAGTTACCAGATGAATTTCGCATATTCATCTCCATTTGGTAGCCACTGAGTATACCATACAACTTAGTGAGAGTAAGGGTCTTGAGGTTTTTAGTCCTCTTAATAACCACACAATAGTGTGTTTTGGGTAGAGAGGACATGAACTTCCTCAAAATATCTATATTATCAAGAGTTACTCCAATATCAACTAGGGTATCCACAATCTCAACATACCTGAAGTACCGTTGAGTCATGATTTCACCTGTTTAAAGGTGAAGTTCTCAAACTGCTGCTCTAAGAGGTCCTTCTTGTTCTCTTTAGCTTCATTAGACCCCTCATACATCAGCTTCAGTGCATCCCACAGCTGCTTGGCAGTCTTGCACTTCTTGAAGCCTCTATAGATAGAGTTTGGAAGAGTAGTTTGGAGGCGGTCATGGCCTTCTGATCAATATCAATCTTCTTTCGGTCTTCATCAGAATAATCAGCCACTTCCTTTGGTATCATACCACCACCACCAGCAGCTGAAGGGGTGGATGGTACATGAGGTCCAAAGACTACTGATCCCCATATCCTGGAGTCCTGGGACCTGATGAAGCCTTCCATTCTTTGGCACCAAGTGTCAAAACCTTCAGGAGTGATCACTGGAGATTTAGTCATGGTACTAGTTTCCATGTCAGCCTTGGTGTTAGCTGCCATTTGATATGTTAAGTACTTTGTGAGATTGAAAGGATTAAAGATGGTGAGATCTTACAATCAAGAGCCTAAAATGCTTGGATACCAATTGCAGGACCGTGTGAAGGGTGGTCAATACAATCAGTCTCACAATGAGGAGAGATTTAGAATACTTAACAGTTCAAATGGGGAACCGGGTTTGAGTGAGATGATACTAAGAACACAAGTAAGTAGTGAGACAGAACTAAGAACAAGAACAAAGAACTATGGTTTCCAAGGATGCTGTATATTACTCTCAAGTTCTAGTACAAGTGTTACAAAGCATAAAAGAATTACAAGGACCTGAGACACTTCATACTACATCCTAAAACCGTTAATACTTAGAAAGATAGTCGGAAACACTAATCTAGACAACAAGATCAATGTAGAGTCAAAAGGCAGATTGCCTTTTGACTAGTGACTATGACATGCCATAGCTCATATCCTTTTCTAATATAATAAGGTTTACAGGTACAATAGTAGGAAGTTACAGATAAAGAACTTAATCTATAGTTTACAAAAGCATGGACTTTTCACCAACTTGTATAAGTTGGTGAGTCTTTAGAGTTGCAGCAGAAAGTGTGTCAGCTTTATGTAAAGTAGATTAGAGAAAGCATGTCTTCTCTGTCTTCGGAAGAATTCAGTCTTCACAGCAAATTAGCTTTGGAAGACTTTGTCTCTGAATCTTCAAAAGACTTCATCTTTGACTTCGGAAGATTTTACACTTAGACTATTTTCTGACGGAGAGTGTAAAACTTCTGAAGCAACTTCTACCTTGTACGTCCAGTGCATGCATGCAGGAAGACCCTTGGTTTTTTTGCCTTCCTTGGTTGCATCAGCCTTATAATCTTTTGATATTACCTTACAACTTGTTATCCAGGGATTCTATAGAGTTAAAGGATTAGCTTATGAAGACTTTTATGCTTCAATGGCTAGACTTGAAGCATTTTTTATATTTCTTTCCTATGCTTCCTTCATGAATTTAAAGGTCTATCAAATGGATATCAAAACTACTATCTTGTATGGGGAAATGCAAAAGAAACGTATGTTTGTCAACATTCAGGTTTTGAAGATCAAGATCATCCTGATTATGTTTATAAGTTAGACTAAGCTCTTTATGGCTTACATCAAGCACCTCGTGCTTGGTATGCCACTCTTACAGAATATTTGCTTGCAAATAGTTTTTCTAGAGGAGCTATTGATCAAACTTAGTTCATACCGAAGATCGGTGATGATCTAATTCTTGTTCAAATATATGTTGATGACATTATCTTTGCATCTACAAACTATGATATGTGTAAGGAGTTTCAAGCTGTGATGAAGAAGAAGTACAATATAAGTTTCTAGGGGAAATTTCACTTTTCTTGGTTATCCAAACTAAGCAAGATGACCAGGGTATTTTGATACATCAAGAAAAATATATTCAAACTATTCTAGACAAGTATAAATTTCAAGATCCTAAGATCGCTCCAACTCCTATGTCTTCCTATGCCAATTTATATCCTGATCTCACAGGAGAAGCTGTTGATCAACATTTGTATAGATCAATGATCAGATCCTCGATGCATCTCACTACAAGCTGACCAGACATTATGTTTTCTATTTGTCAGTGTGCACATTATTAGAGTTATTGAAATGAGTCACACATGAAAGCTATTAAAAGAACATTCAAGTATCTCAAAGCCCAACCACAACTTGGACTTTGGTATCCTTGGAATTATGATTTCAATTGTATGCTTATACTGATAGTGATTATGGTGGTTGTATTTTGGATAGTAAGTCAACTATAGGTGGGTGTCAATTTCTTGGAAAGAAGTTGATTTCATGGCAATGCAAGAAGCAGCACACTATTCTAACATCCACTACAAAAGCTAAATTTATGGCTGCATCAAGCTGTTATTCTCAAATTGTTTGGATTCAACAACTTTTTGATTATGGTCTTAATATTTATGACACCACCATTTTGTGTGATAACATATAGTTCTTAACATCTTGAATAATTCTATTCAGCTTTCGAAAACCAAACACGTCGACATTCACATGCATTTTATCCGTGATTGTTTTGATAGAAAATTGATACATCTTGAACAAATCACATCTGAGGAAAACATTGCGGACTTGTTCACCAAAGGTTTTGACAATTCCCGTTTGGATTTTCTAGTTTAGTATTTGGGAATGATTAATTTTGAACAACTACAGTGGAATTTTCACCGGAAAACATTTTTGATTTTATCTTTGTTTATTAAAATTGTAAATTTCTTTCAATAATCACAATTTTAGGTGTAGAAAATTTGAAAATATAGTGAAAAAGATTTTCAGTTTAAGGGGATAGAAATATAATTCAAAATTCCAAAAATATTTTAAAAGTTTAAGAAAAATGAATTTTCAGTATATATAGAAGATGATAGTTTATTTCTTGATCTTGATGTATTAAATACTAAGGTTTAAAAAGGGACTCACTTGGATTTTGTTTGATATATTGATAGGCTCAGCTTACATGAATGAAAGGCAATATGGATTGTGATGTACTGAAACTAAATTTGATATGATTGAGGTGGGTAACATATCATAATTTTATGGTAACACTGATTCCAAGTTAAACAGACTGAGACTTACAGTCTTGTTATACTCAAGCCCATCATTCTATGATGAAGTGGTTTTCATAAGTGTGTATGTGTGTGTGTATATACATACATACATATATATATATATATATATATATATATATATATATATATATATATATATAAAAGAAACATAAAGAAAATCAAAGTCAAAGAAAAATATACTATGTCAAAAAGAATAAAAAGATATTAAAACGCCATATAATAATAAAAGATACCAATGAGTACACCAATAAAAGATATGTCAAAGACATTCATACTATATGGTAACTATTTTCATTTTTTAGAATATGTTCTGACATGGGAGGCAAAATCAAAAGATGGGGCTTGTAAGTACCATTTGGCATGTAAGTCCTAACATCTTGAGAGAGCAAAATATAAGACCGGCTGACTATTAATATGTCCGAAAACATGTTAATATTCTGTGTTTAGAAACGTTTTCTCTGGCTAGTTATGCACAGATAGATACATTGATAAAAAGCAATAATCATGAAGTTAGTTACTAATCAGAGGTGAAAGGTTTAAGTCAAATTGGGATTATATGAAATCTTAAAAATGTCTTGAAGTTGCATAAGAGTTTTATAGGAATTCTGTTTGTGAGATCCATTGATTTTATCTAAACAACTTAAAACATGATAAAAATCACAAGATATTTAACTAAGTAAAGATTGAATCTTGACTTTCTAAAGAGGGACAAATATATTAACAATCAACTTATCAAGTCTTATTTTAAAAACAGCCAGAAGATGTTAATGATTAATTTCAAGGAATATGATTCTAAAATAAAAAATTCACAAAAAAATATTAAGTAATTTTTACCATGTTGTGTTTGTTTGTTTTTAAATTTCAAAGATATAAAATGTAGAAAAATTAACAAAAAGATTTTAACCTTTTAAAATTGAGAAAATTAAAATTTGTAGTTAGGTATTTACTGCCTGCTTGAACGTTGAATCAAAAATGATTAAACAACTTTGAAATTCTTAAAAATTTGAAGTCTTAAAACTTTTCTCACTCGAGAAGTACAATCAAGCAAATATTGACTTCTTACACAAGAAGTCAACCTCATATATAAGAAGAACAGTTACGCGAATACTCCATTATTCGCATATTACATTGTCTGAAATCTCTCTCAAATTTTTCTAAGTATTGATCTGATTTGTTGAAATACATAAATCCTTGTACTCGTTTCAGTGTATGCAGAGTGGATTCAAGGTATTAAACATGATGTTTATAATAATGAACATGTCAAAACTACAACGGACTTGACCGATGAAATTAACCATAATGAGACTTAGATAATACCTAATTCGCACTTTTGTTAACAAATATCATTAAATAAAACTTGTTAAAATGATGAAATTCGAAATGGTTTTTCAAGGTGTCGCACGCGAAAATCTTATTTGAAGAAGAACTAATGCGAAAGCTTCATGTTCGCATGAAACCTCATTCAAAACATCATATGCGATTACTTTAAGTTATCACATGCGATAACTACGTTTTCATGCGAGAAGTTCAATTTTTCTCAAATTTTCAAGTTTGATTTGTGATGAATTTGAAACTGATTAAGTCTTTTCTTTTTCAGATCACTAGACATATGGTTTTCAATAATAACCATAGTGTTGTTGCTTACTTGAGAGAAGTAGCTAAAGATAAAGCACTATTCAGATCACTGATTGAAGGGTTGAAGACTTCCCAAGTTTATTATGCTATATTAACTAACCCTACTATATACTCAGAAGTAGTCAATGACTTCTAGAATATGGCTGCTAATGAACTAGATAACCAAGGAGAACAATGCATTATGGCAACACTCAAAGAAAGACGTGTGATTATCACTACTGAGATCAATACCAGAGTTCTTCAGTTGGGTGATCAAGCTAATTTTCCTGTAAAGGTAGATGATGACATGGCCTGAGATTGTTTACAGAGAATGGGATATGATCATAGATACCCATCATTAGAGATGAAGCATTTGCCCCTATTCTGGAAGTTTTTATTTCATATTGTGGTACACTGCTTAAGCAACTTGAAGGATGGGTTAGATAGTTTGAGTGCAGTGTTTGGTTCCTTGTTGGTGTCACTGGTAGATGATCTTCCATACATCATATCCAAAGCCATATTTGCTGAAATGCAAAACAATATGTTAGCTGCTGTAAGGAAGAAGATTATTATATATCCAAGATTTATTCAGCTGATTGTTAATGCTACGCATCCCTAGTTAGTTGATATTGATACAGCTACCTACTCGTTTATGGTGATGAAGAAAGATATGTTCAAATACTTAATAGGTGAAAGGGGAAATTCATGGAAGGGTGAACATTTTGCCAAACTTGGTATATTTTACGATGATCCGCAAACTCAGCAACAACCACAACAACAATAGCAACAGGCAGTAGACGAGCAACATCATACTGAACCAACTGGTTCATCATCTAAAACTCCCAATGATGCTCAGGGTAGTTCTACATGTCAACCAGAGATGACTTCAGATGAGGAGATTATGTTTGGTTTGATGACAGTTCAAAAGCTTGAAACTGCAAGTGATAAGATTGGCAATGTGCCATATATTCTTCAAGAAAGACCAAGAGTGCCTGTAACTCCTGCTAAGCGCACTGCTGAAGATACTGATACTGATTTTATACCAGAAGATCAACATGCTACTAAAAAGAGAAAGAAGGTAGTGGAAAGGAAGAAAGTTGCATCAGAGAGTCATAGACGTGGTAGAGAAAGAGGGAGAGGTATTGTTAGCAGATGACCTCGAACTCTTATGACCACCGTCTCACCAAGAAGAGAGATTCCTATTACTGAAGCTGCTAAAAGTGCTAGTGAGGCTATACTTCAGAAGATTCCTCTTATTGTCACTGAATCTACCACTATGACAGATACTCCTATGTCTATAGCTCAAGAATTCAAAGTACACCTCCAAGGAGTCAATATAAAGGTGTTAATTTTGATGTTGAGCATCTGATTAGTACTCCTCTGAGCAAAGACGCATAGTTGAGACCTCATCTAGATCTCCAACTCCTGCTCCATTAGACTAGAGGGTACAACTGTTAGAAAGAAGATGATGGACAAGACAAAACTGATTGATTACTTACAGATAGAAAATAAAAAGAAAGACATAAGGATAAAGAACTTAGAGCATCAACTATGGTTCTTATATAGCTATGTTCAAATTATGGATAATCAGTTCAAGGAGTTTACATCTAGATTTCCATTTCCATCTACTCAACCAAATCAAGGTAGAACTACTGAGATTAGAGTCTAGTGGGCAGCAAATTGCTAATCCAGAGCCTCTCATTGAAATTCAACAGACAGATACTGATGTTGTAGATCCAGAGCCTAATGTGACTAATACGAAAGTAATTATTAATGATCAACCTTTGACGCAAGCCTCTGTTAATATGATTATGAATCCAGAGCATATTATGTTGAGTTCTCAGGTATAAGATGAAGATGATGGTATGGATAAGGTTGATTAGGATTTTAATGATGATGAGGATAAAGATGTTGATAATGATGGTGATGATGGTGATGATAGTAAAGGTGATGAGAAAGGGAAGAAGAAGGATGATGATGATGATCAAGGTGGTGATCTAGGCTCAACTACTAGTTCTTCTTGAGAGTCGAGTTCTAAAAACATCTCTAGACCAAGAGCTGATGATCTAGAGGATTATCAACCTCTTGATCCAATAACAAAGGAGTTATACGAAAAGGAGTTTTATACCTTTTAGCAACAAATCTTAGCTGAAGACTCTAATAAAGACTTAGGTCTGTTTGATGACTTTGAAGAGCAGATTGATTTTGCAGACATTTTTGGAAATGGTTTAAAGAGTTTATTTTATGATAATTTATTGGAAGAATGAGAGATTCCTATTGAATCTGGAGTTGAGCAAAAGGACTTCAGATCTAATAGGGAAACCTGCTGTCAGAGAAGTTGAAAATCTCATTATGTCTGCTTATTCACCACCAGCACAAGTTCACACTCTAAGACATTCAACGTCATTCACTCGATATGGAAATTCTGAAGCGGATTTGAGTTGGGCTTAAATTACTGAGAAAAAGATATATGTTGTAAAGAGGAAAGCTGGAGCTATTGAGTATTACTAAGATGAGCATGACTTTCACATATTAAGAACTGCAGATCTTTATGCTATAGGGAGAGTGTCTTTCATTAACCCAAGCAACTACAGCAAAGCTAATTGGATAAGGAATTTGATATGGAGACACAACAAGACCAACTTTAAAGACTTTAAGACTGTCAAATCCAAAGTCACTAAAGATGAGTCAAGGATTGATCCAAACACCAACATGCTAATGAAGATCAGAGTGTTTAAGCATCCGAAGTATGCGTGGAAGATTCCAATCTTGCTCTTATGCTGATAAATAGTTTGTCAAAACTTATTAGCTGGCTTTGTAAGAAGAACACAGGACATGCTGTTATATACTATGTTGATGGGAATATCTGTATCATCGACCCTATCGACTTGCTCATGTTCGGAAGAGATGATTTGATTAAGCTTCAGGCTTGTCCTATTAAAGCGGATGAATCAGTTCATTTTATAGTAGCTTAATTCAGTTGGTTGATCATGAAGGCCCTAGCTAACAAGATGTATGATTATGGTAGTAACTACAAGATGCAGATGTGGACTTTTGGAGAATTGATTCACCGAGCCTAGGGGGAGATTGTAAGGATTAAATCTAGAGGCTCGGTTATCAAAATCAAAGCTTTTGATAATAAAGATCCCGCACAAGAACTTGTATCCACGCGAGAACCCTTTTAGTATAATAGGAGATTAAACTTGTAATATTTAACACTTTGTCATTTCTCATATTTTGTACCGTCAATCTTCTTTGAAATACAAGTGCAACTTATTTACAACATGTTCATGTTGATCTCTTGTTCATTTAATCATTTCGTGCAATATTCATACCGCATTTATTGTACGAGATCGATCTATATTTTGAACATCCAGGATCTTACAAACGCATAACATTTTAAGAAGGGGACACCTTGTAATGAATATTGATACCAAGTATTAAATCAACGTCAGTTTGATTATTGTCTACCTTATATTTTATGAGACTAACATATTGAAAATAGAGTTAGTTGCTATTTTCGTCCCTGAGTTTTGGTCTTTTTTGTCATTTCTAGCCAAAAAAAGTTTTTTTTTTCATTCGGAGTCCTTAATTTTTTAAAAAATTGCAATGTTTATTTCTTGACATACATAACTATGTTTGTTAAGCTAGGGGCATTTAAGTCCATTATACAAATCATTTAATTTAGGTTATTATTTGTATAATAAAATAAATGTTCCTAACTTAACAAACACAATTAATTAAGTTAACTAAAATAAATGAAAATGATAATATTTTAAAAAGTAGGGGAGAAAAAAGAAACTTTTTTGGTAGCTATAACATAATAGACCAAAACTCAAGAACGAAAATGGCAATTAACTCTTGAAAATATTAAAAAACTTTAGTTAGAAAAAGACAAATTAGATTTTAATAATCTAAACTATTATTCATTGGCCGATAATACTTCATACTATTGATTTGATCGGCAATAATCGCAACTTTCATTTTTATTATCAACAAAAGTCCCGGTAGCATAATTATCACACATTCACACATACGATTTGTACTTATTTTAGGCACATTTTAGCTTGTATTGTTTTCATTCATAATCATTATTTTGAATGAAATCGAATCGAAATCAAGCATAAATTTTCAATAATTATGTTACTGGTATTGTTGTTGGTAATAAAAATAAAAGTTGAGATTGTTATCGGCTAAATAAATAGTATGGATTATTATCAGCCAATGAGTAATAGTTTAAATTATTAAAATCTAATTTGCCTTTAAAAAATCTATCTATACTAATAAAAGAAGTTTTTGTAAGCCACATGGAACAATTCTAGGCCTTCTAAATTTTATTTTCTCGTTTCTCTCTTAATAAAAATTACATTAACTACTGATGATATTATTTAATTCTTTTTCATATCAATTTTTTATTGAATTAAAAAATAGATCTTTTTAAAATGCAATTTCTAAAGAAATAATTTCTTATAAAACAAGATTTTTTTTAAAAATATCAAAATTTAAAAAAGCACAATATATTTCAAAACCTCTGTTTTCTAAAAATAAAATTCTTATGAAACAATACTAATTAAAATTCATAGTTTAAAGAAATTATTAAAAATGACACTTTTTTAAAAACAGTTGTTTGAAACTGTTTATTTAAAAACCAACTTTTTTTGAGAAAAAACAATTTTTTTTAACAAAAGTTAAAAAAATGATATTTTTATTTTATCACTTATACGTAATGTCAATCATATCTTATATCAAAAGACCGTTTTATAATTCATTAATTTTAATTAATAACTATTTAATACTTTATTTATTTAACCATTATAATACACGGATACTAACCTAATATATAAAATATAAAAAGATACCTCAGATGGGTCAAGTTGATAATTTAAAGGCCGGGTGTGAGTTTCGGCGTAATGACAAACTGTCTCCGTAGAATTAATCAATTACCAATGGCAACCCTTGAGTTGTGTGGTCATCAAGTTACAAATATGTATCATGTTCATATATGTCAACATTTTGAGTTTTTCTTTACCTCACTAAATAATTATTACATGGTCCATTTAAGATTTTATGGATTCGCATTAGCAATAAAAAAATATAAAGAAGACATGATTGAAAAAAATTCTATCAAGAATCTAATACGATGCACACGATATTATCTCTTTTTTCTCGCCCTGGCTGATTTGTCATCAATATGATGTTCTAAGCCCCGATAGAAATAAATCCCAACCTGCAGGCTGCCAATCGGCCATACCACCCCAAACTCTTCTTTTATATAACCAACATCCCTAAGTAGAATATCATTTTAGGTGCTTTCATTATTTTTTCACCATAGCTTTTTTTGTTGTAAAGGTTTCTATACTTCACAATGAAGGCTGGCTACATTAACAACATCAATAAGGTTTTGTTGAAAAATGTCGTTTTTAAGTAAAAAATAAATAAATAAAAATATTATATTGATTTATATCTTTTCTGTCTTTAAGACCCTTTGGGCATCGGCCTTATCATTTTCTAGAAAGAAAAAAACTACTCACGCAACAGTAAACACAATCAATTCGAAACATTTATGAAGGCATACACTGTGCGTACATGTGGACACAAATAATGCACGTTCTGTTATTATATACCCTTTTCGGGGATTATATATAGATACCATTTACCTTTTTATATTTTAGTAATAAATTAAGGGTGAAGTTATTCTAGAAAATATATTTTTTTATAAAGTGTGAGAAGATACAATAAGGATAAAAAAGTCACAAAAAATTATATCTTAGAATATAAATCGAATTTCAAAAAGATACTTTGGAGTTTCGGTTCCTCTCGTCGTTCTCTTTCAGAAAAAAATAAAAATAAATAAATAAAATTTCATTGTGTTTTTTATGACACAATGACGTCATTGTGTCTTTTATAATGACACAATGATAATGACACAATGACGTCATTGTATCTTTCATAATGAGACAATGACATTATCATTGTGTCTTTCATAAATGACACAATAAAAAAACGTAATTTTTTTTATTTTTTATTTTTCTTATATATTTTTCTTAATGAGTACAGCTAGGGGAACAAAAACTCGGAATTACTTTTCTGAAATTCGATTAGATTGTGAAATATAATTTTTTCGTGACTTTTTTTTTACTTATTGTGTACCAAAAATACACTTTCTATTTAAACCTCTTTCGTAAATTAATTTAGGTTTATATTAATTAAATTTCCAAATGATTTTTTTATAAAAAAAAATCACTTTAAGGTTACGTGTAACATATTTCAATTTATTTTCCATAATATATGATTTTAATGACTTTTTATGATTAAATACATCGACTCAAATACCGGTTTACTCAATTTGGTTTAGAAACATTTTTGGGAGTGTATCTGAATACTAATCCGCATTTAAATTTTGTCTAACTGATCCGAATTCAACCGAATATACCATTAAAACCAATTTTAAAAAAAATAGTCTTTTATTTTGTTTTTATTCAGACATGTAACATTTTGTTTCACCATGAGTAGCATGCTTAACTATCAACAAAAGGCAAAATCATGAACTACAACCGTTTTTAGAATCACCGTATCCCGAAAACAGCGCCAAGAAAACTAGATGTTTATGAAAGTATATATAAATTTTTATAAAGATTTTCAAAAAGATTTTGGTTTTAAAAAGGCTCTCACCAAGAAACTAAACCACATATACGCAACAGCCAAATGTATCTATTGGATAGTAGAATGCTACCTTTAAGAACCAGATATTAATCCGTCGACACAATACTCCTATTAATAAATCTTTGTCACTGTTAACAGATTAACAAAAGACGGTTATAGTATGTAAAAACTAAACTGACAATGACAAGGGTAATAAATCAAAGAAGGATATCACTCTAATCTCGAATCCATTTAGTTAATAATGATAAATCATGAAAACACACACAAAAATACAAGTGACTAGAATTTTGCTAAAGATATCTATAGATACCATTTACCTTTTTATATTTTTAATAATAAATTAATTTAGGTTAATATTAATTATATTTCCAAATGATTTATTGTTATAAAAAATCACATTAAGGTTACGTGTAACATATTTCAATTTATTTTCCATATATATGATTTTTGACTGACTTTTTATGATTAATTACGGGTGTTCTTCGACTCAGATGCCGGTTTACTCAATTTGGTTTTGAAACATTTTTGGGAGTGTATCTGAATACTAATCCGCATTTTAATTTTGTCTAACTGAGCCGAATTCAACCGAATATACCATTCAAACCAATATTATAAAAAATAGTCTTTTATTTTGTTTTTATTCAAACATGTGACATTTTGTTTCACCATAAATAGCATGCATAACTATCAACAAATGGCAAAATCATGAACTACAACCGTTTTTAGAATCACCGTATCCCGAAAACAACGCCAAGAAAACTAGATGTTTATGAAAGTATATATAACTTTTGATAAAGATTTTCAAAAAGATTTTGGTTTTAAAAAGGCTCTCACCAAGAAACTAAACCACATATACCCAACAGCCAAATGTATCTATTAGATAGTAGAATGCTACCTTTAAGAACCAGATATTAATCCATCGACACAATATCTCCGATTAATAAATCTTTGTTAATGTTAACAGATTAAAACAAAAGATGGTTATAGTATGTAAAAACTAAACTAACAATGGCAAGGGTAATGAATCAAAGAAGGATATCACTTTAATCTCAAATCCATTTAGTTAATAGTAATGATAAATCATGAATATATTCACAAAAACACAACTGACTAGAATTTTTCTAAAGATATCTAATCATATGATTAGTCAAAAAGGATGAAGAACACAAACTAAACACCAAATATCATGCATATAAACATAAGTGATTCCACTATATAAATGTTTATAGAGTTGACTAATTTCCTATCAAGTGTGACTAATACAACAACTCTTTGGAAAAATCATACAAAAAACACATAATACACCTAAAAGTGTTTTAAAAAATGGACAACATGCATTTTGGATTCCCGAAGAACTCGATTCTTCAATCCGATGACAAGATTCTGTGACGACGAACTAGATCATCTAAAGTATTCTTCCCTCTATGTAAGATGTAATAAGCCCATATTTTCAGAGCAAGAATACCAAACAAACTTGATTCTTCACTAAATTAATCCGTTCGATCATTGTCCCCATCAGTAAGATAAGATAAGCCCACATTGTCAAGTTTCAATTCACGAACAACCCCAATCAAATGTTGTAGATATAGAATCTTGAACTTGATCAAACAACACAAAAACCCCTGTTTAAGTACCAAACTTCAAATCATCCAGCATCTTCCAGATATTTAGACTGAAACACTTGTTTTAAAACCTTCAAATACTAATAAGTTTTTGCATCTGGATCATGTTTTCGTATTTTGCAAAGTTTTTGCATAAATTGAAATCGGTCAAAGTTTTTGCATGGATGGCGAAGTTTACACATGGTGAAGTTTTTGCATGAGAAATTTTTTCGCAAATAACGGTTACTGCTACGAAGATTTTACATGAAAATTTTCTTATGAAAAGTTTTCTCATGAAAAGTTTTTCAATAAAAAGTTTTCTCATGAAAAGTTCTCTCATGGAAAAGTTCTCTCAAGGAAAAGTTATCGCATGAAAGTTCTCGCATGAAAAAGTTTTCTCATAAAAAGTTCTCTCATGAAAAAGTTTTCACAAAATACGGTTATTTTTGTAAAGTTCTCACACGATGCAGTTATTCTCGCGAAAACTTCGACCAAATACGACTTTTATGAGTTTGAATCGCTGCGACGGTCTCAAATCTTTATTTTCCACCAAAATTCGAAGATACTGAGCGTAATGATGTAACAAAGCCGATTACACGTGTGTTCACCCTCGGTTTCACCTTCTTCTCCTTCGAAACTGGCCCAAACTCGATCTAAACCTTTTAGATCTTCAACCTCCATGTTAAAGGTCTTAATATAGATGATTGTGGAATGAGAATCCATGTATCAAGAGCAACAAGTTGCTCTGATACCAAATGTAAAGTCCTCATCACGATCGATTTCACATATTATTGCACTTCATAAACAAATTAAGACGGATGTGTGCTTGTGTGATATCAATGAACATTAAACAAGCTCAAACGAATATTATTAATCAAATGATTACAATTCCAAAGGAGTATACATCGTTTAAGCTCGATCCACCAGAGGTGAGCTCCCCTCGGGTAACTTATCAAACAACTCACTTCTCTCTCACCCTCAGAGCACTTTTACAAAATGAACACACATAATGAAATACAAAGGAAAAACATCTATATATATTATGCAGATGTTCTCACATCTATATATATTATGCAGATGTTCTCGCGCGAGAACTTGATGTTCTCGTGCGGCAACTTCAAGTTTCGCGCGATGATATATTTATCAATCATCTTGGAGTTCTCGCATCCTTGTATTTCTCATATGATTTGAGTTTTTGCTTTTCAATTTATATTGTAATCCATAAAGGATAGGTCCTTACATGTGCAAACGAGTCGAGTCGAGCCGAGCCTGAGCTTGTATGGCCTCGAGCTCGGCTCGTTTCAGGCTTTATATATTTAATTTTGATATATATTTATGATTATATATTTTATAAATAACATTATACATATTATTTAGTTGTTTTTATTATCATAACTTTATATATAATATACATTAAATTTATTAAATTAAATAAAATATATAAATAAAAAGCTCCTTTAGGCTCGCGAGTTGGCTCGAGCTTGATACATGATGCTCGGGCTCGGGCTTGATAATTAAATGCGTTTTTTTCAAGCTCGATCTTGCTCGAGCTCGATAAAGCTAGGCTCGTTTCGAGCTCGATAAAACTCGGCTCGTTTCGAGCTTTTTATCGATTTGATCTCCAGTAGCTCGCGAGCGGCTCAGCTCGTTTACACTCCTAGGTTTTTCTCACTAAGACTCCACCCCTCACAACAAAAGAGTTTTGTTGTTTTTTTAGTGAAGCGTGATCATGTTTGGAAGAGAGGCATCATTGCAGCCTAGCTATACCAAACTCGGTCATCCTAGGTTGAAAGCACAGTTTTGCTTATATTTTCAAAGCGTTAACCGTTCTGTTTTTTCCATTAGTACTTTGATCTTCAATGAGACCTTCGACTTTGTACAGGTGGGTTATATCTTGAGACACAATCGTGTTTGGTGAGGGGTGCAGTAATGCTTGTCTTTAACGGGGCATATTTGTGCTTGGTAATAAGGCGTGTTTGTGCTTGTCTTCTTAAATGCACAAATTCCTCTAAAAACTCTGCAAATCTTTATAACTCTGGATATTCATAATTAAGACAAATACGTGTCTAATTGTGCGAAATTCCTACTAGATGCGCTCAAAATATGAGGAAATTGTATCATTAAGATGTACAAATTGTAGCACATTAAAACGGTATCATAATATTTTATATTGACTTTCTTAATCAATATAGTACCATCAGTGATGAATTAGCAAATTGTCGGTCAAAAATCAGTCACCGACAATCCATCACTAAATAGGTTGTTGTCAAATAAGTCTTGAACTTGGCCAGAGCAACTTTCGTGGCTAACACTTTCGTGAAAAATTCATCCCAAGTCTAGCGATGGGTATGCTTCCGAAAAGAAATAACCATGATCATTTATACAATAAAGCTTCACCGACAGAAATCCGTCGGTAATCACGATCACCGATGGATACTTTCATCTTTGAAACCCTAGCTTTCTCGCAGTGATTATTCATCTCCATTAAAGAGATTAGAGATCTTATTTAGGGGGGTGTTCTTAAGTTTGTACGAAGCTCAAACTTATTAAACATTGAATCTGTATACTAAGCATTATGTATAACTAGAAAATAAGTTCATGCGATGCGGCTTGTTTGCGCATTTCGTAATACATTTTATGGCGATGATATTAACGTGGTTAAATACATAAATGAAACGTATGAAGTGACGAATCGGTTTTGTAGATCGAAACATAATTATAAAACAATTATATAAGAGTACCAATGTTCTTTGGTCGGTATCAGTTTCGTTCTTCATGGCACTAACATGTCAACGCCAATAGATATAAGTCACGATGCCTAAACAATACATTATTTTACATGCAACTCCACCTTTAACATAATCCAGGACTATATTCCTATTATGTTAATGTTTATACAAGGTTCAAATACAGAATTAGATCATAAAATATTACATGTAAAAAGATAAACTAGTTTCCAATAAATCGTACTACAAAACTAACCAAACTACAAACAAACCAAATCACAAATCAAAGCAAACCACAGACCAAACTAAATCATAAACAATACAAGATTTCAACAAATCACTCAGAATGCAAGAAAGATAAGAAGAACAAGAACACTCAAATATGATTTTCAAGAATGATGTATATTACTCTCATGTTCTTACAAGTGTTACAAAGTTTATCTTCTATATACAAGTACGTGAGATACTTTATACTATTTCCTACAGCCGGCCATACTTTGAAGGCCAGCTGGAAACACTAATCTTGACAACAAGATCAATATAGAGTTAAAAGGCAGATTACTTTTTGACTAGTGACTATGACATGCCATAGCTCATATTTTTATCTATTACAAAAATGATAAAAGCACATAGTTGGAAAGTTACAGACTCAACACTTAATCTACAATTGATAAAATCATAGACTTTTCATGAACTCATGCTAGTTAGTAAGTCTTTAGAGATGGCAGCGGAAAGGTGATTCAGCTTTTGTCAAAAGTATGTCAGAGAAGACATGCCTCCTCTATCTTTGAAAGAAATCAATCTTTGACTTTGGAAGACTTTGTCTTTGAAGCTTCGGAAGACTTCATCTTTGGCTTTGAAAGAATTGGTCTTTTGGTTTTGGAATATTTGATACTTAGCATATTTCATTGAGTAATATCAAATCTTCCGAAGTACTTTACTAGTACTTAACATGTGCATGCTGATGCTACCAAAACTGAAGAGACCTTTGATTCTTGATCTTCATCTGTTGACAGTCCTCATCATAATCAAGACCATTCTCTTCATCATCAGATGGTCAGGATTCATCAGACTCTCAAAGTATCTCCTCATCTCATATAGATCATATAAAGAGAGATCAAGAATGTTTTACCAGAAGTACATGTCTTGACCCCCTTGATCTCTAGTGACATACCACATGTTTGGGTTAGTAACAAACACCCAGGACAAGATGGGTCTCTCAGCAGCAAGAGGCTCCACTATGAGTGGTCTTTGTTGAGTAGCCTCTTCTTGAGCACCCTCAAGATATTCTGACCCATCCTGAGGTGCAGAGGTGGATGCCTTGGACTTCTTCTTCTTCTTGTCCCTTATAATGGCCATCCTTTTCCTCTTTCTGTATTTTAACTTTGAAGACTAGCATGAAGTACCAGATTGTTCTTGTTTGTCTTTCTCAGTTGAGTCCTTATCCTTCATAGGTTTAAAAGAAGAAGGATCAGGAATCTGCTATGGATCAGAAGTTGAAGCTAGTTGTGATGCAGCACTAGGTCCAGGTTATGTTGTCTCTTGGGGGGGAACTCAGCTTCAGGTGCAACTTGACTTGGATGAGAATGCAAGTCAACCATCTCACCCCTTTTGATCTTCTACGTGATCACTCTAATGTGCTCATCCATGGTGGAGAGAGACATTAGACCTAGTCTCCTTTCGGAGAATCCGTACAGCTTCAAGAAGCTCACCATCTTTTGTCTATCAGCAGACTTCTTTAGATTTGCTCTGATGGTGACTCTTGACTTTGCAACCTCTTCCATCATCTTCTTCTTAGGAGCTTTTTGCTCTTTTAGCACTTATTGCTCAAGTTGCTTGAGGTATTCAAACTCAATGTATTCATATGATAAGGGAAGGAGGTCTGTTGCCTGATAGAGACCTATGAAACTCAGTAGCCATAGCCTCTACCTTAGGACTTTCCTGAATTGGGGAGAGAGAAGGAGTTTTGTAAAGTCTTTTCCTTCTTCTTTCTTCCTTGATTTTGAGGAGCAATTCTGCATCCTCAGCTCCTTTCTCTCCTTTAACAACTCATTGTCAGCCAATTCATTTAGTTTTTCTAAGGGAAGAGAGATAAGTTCATCAATGTTGTAGTTCCTTGTCTATAGATAGTTCAATCTGGCTACCCTCAACTCATCATCTTGAGTGTTTATCCTTGGGACAGCCCTGATTGTAGCTTTCATAAAGCCAGGGGTCTCCCTTGAACTCTCTCCCCTTATCTTCCTCTTCCTCTCTCTCTCTCTCTCTCTCTCTCTCCTCCTCCTCCTCCTCAATCTCCTCAGAGGTCAACTTCCTCTTCCCTTTGTTAGTCACAAGCCTATGTGACTCAGGATAGAGAGAGCTTCGACCTTCATTGCTTGGTTTTGTACTTGAGCTCTGGCTAGAGAGAGACTGTAAGACACCTTCACCAGTTGGTGCCTCACTGAGGGTAATGGGTGTTGAAGCAGTTCTAGTCTCAAGGTTCACAAGCTCAACTATTGGGTCTTCAGCCAAAGTTCCCCTTCGAAGCTAATCTTTAGGTCCACCTCAGCATCCAGTTGACCAACAGTCTTACGTGCTAGCCTTTGCCTATATAGATTGGTTCTCCTCTTAAACTCTTTAAGCACCCTGTCTTGAATCCTATCAGCTAACCTTGCAGCTTGCCTGCTTTGACTTGGGTTGGCAAGTGGAAGGTCAACTATATAGGTGCTCTTATAGTATTGCAGGTTGTAGAAATTGAAGATTTCTTGTTGTCCCTGAGACCTAAAGATTACCATGGCTCTCCTTTTAGCATCTTACCTTCATCCCATAATTGGATTTTCAGCAGGGTGAGATGGAGTAGGCATTGACCTTGGTATACCCTCCTCAAACAAGCTTTAATGAGTGAGTCCACATCAATGTGGACCTGAGGAGGTTATTGAGTATGGACAACTATGGTGAATCCTCTATGTCCATAATCTAAGAAGAACTCCCGGGTTTTATGATTGTAGGTAGGACTTTCTCCCCCTTTTTGGTAGCATCACCCTCTTGCACAGGGGAGCTAAGGGTTAGGTCCACCACATGCATAGGTTCTTGTGGGCCTGGTTGAGTTCTCCTAATGGGTCTCTCATCTAACTTGCCCTTGAGATCAGTGATCTCAAGTTGCTGGTCATTGACCCTTCTTTGTAAGGTAGCCACCTGAGATTCCAAGTGACTCATCTTTTAAACTAAATAGGTGCATGTTAATGACAATTTTTTCACCTTTAGTTGCAGACTCCCCTTATCTTCATCAGATGAATCATGGGGGGATAAGAGAATAGGACCAAAGTCTTTTTCCTCATCACTAGCATGGAGTTCTTGGCTGTTGGATTTCCCCTGCACCATGACAGCTTCAAGAGAAGTGTCAATGGGCTGGGTTGCCATGATTGAGGTCTTAATGATGTAATCACTTGCAGAAGTAAGAGCCTCTTCCATATGGACTTCCTGAACAGATTCCGGGAGATCCACCTCAGTTTGGGCTGGATGATATGGGGTGGATATAGATGATTCAGGAGCACCCATCTCTCCATGAGTAGGGATGGAGAAGAGAGACTCATGGTACTCACTGAATCCCATATCTTCATCATCATAAAATTCAAGGTTTGGAATTGGTTGGTTTAGATCTAAAAGCTGGGGATGGTAGCTTTCCCATGAAGGTTGTTCATTAGAGTTTTGAGACTCAGAGTGAAGGCTTAAGGCTGGTGTAGTAAGCTCATAAGGCTGAGCATGAGGAACCTCAACACTAATAAAAGAAGTGATAGGAGTAGTCTGCTCCTCAGGAGAAGTGAAACCTCTAGTTTCCACTTCTTCCTATATGGGTGAGTGAATGGGGGCCTACACATCCTGAATAGTTTGTGCAGGGTCGATCTTCTTGAGTAGGTTAGGGTGATTTGTGGTTGTGTGGGTGGTGCAGATGTAGAAGGTGTGGGTTCAACATTAGCTTGTGTTGCCAAGTTGTCACATTGATTAATGAGCTCTAATATTTTTAGGACCAGGGCTATTTCTACCCCAGAGAAGCCCACGACTTTCTCACTGTCTTGAAGATGTCAGGCTTCATCTGTCCCAGTTTAAGAGTGTTACCTATTCCCTTAACTGTGAGCCCAGTTCATAGTTAAGAATATGTTGATCATATCTAGGGAACATGTAATACTCTAAGGAGTCCAAGTTAGCAAACAAGTTTGTATAAAAAAACTGAGAGTACCTGAACTTGACCCCTTTAACCATCCCATGGACTATATAGGATAGGTCCTTAGAAATTTGGTCCCAACCTCCATGCTTGTTGGAAAGAGAGTGGATGACCACATGAAGGAAGTACTTCCATTGGGAGGAAACCTTACCCTTTTTAAAGGTTCTTACTGAGTAGTCCCCATCATAGCCCATCTGCCGGAATGAGTTGTTAACAACAGACTGCGGGAAAGACAATTCTCCTTCTTTATCATCCATCCTCTGATGAGAGTTGATGGTGGCTGGAGTGATGAAAATTTTCTTCCCCTACACTGTGGCAGACAGCACCTTCTCACCATCCGAGATGACCTCTTGGCAGGTCCTCCAAAACTCTTAAAGTTGATTTTCATACAAGGCAGGGTCTATTGTGAGTACGGTGAGGTAGTTTGATTGAGATTAAAGTGGCAAACATCTGAGAAACTAGGATCTTTCTCAGATGATAACAGAGCAACTTGGTTGTG
This sequence comes from Flaveria sonorensis, assembly GCA_025506505.1. Lineage (NCBI taxonomy): Eukaryota > Viridiplantae > Streptophyta > Magnoliopsida > Asterales > Asteraceae > Flaveria > Flaveria sonorensis. The sequence goes on from CM046437.1 coordinate 57,799,122, forward strand.
TTGCCTGTGTAAGTGCATGGAAAAATTGGGTTGGTTTCTAGGATCAATGTTGGCTAATTTGAGTAGCTTAAAGGTGAAGGAAGGTAAGAACAAAGGCTGTTTGTCGGTGAATTTAGGTTAAGAACTTTGCAATAGGATAAACTTTGCAATCCGTATGTCGGTCCCACCTCTGAAAAAGTGCCCAAAAAGGTAGTTTTCTTGAAAGTCAAAAATCTTCCTAAGGCATTTGTCTTCGGAAGTTTTGATAAAAACTTCTGAAGCCAATTTGACTTCGGAAGATATTCCTTAGATTGATAAAAATTTGCTTCGGAAGAAAAATACTTAGAGTATTTTTACTTCAGAGATATATTTGGTTTCAGAAGATATTAAACTTTAGAGGCTTTATTCAATGGTGAATAAAGCTTTCGAGACTTAATTGCTTTCAAAAGAAGATTGTCCTTCAAAACATATAAGTACATAGAAGCATATTTAAGCTTCGAAAAATATATCAGAATTTCTCCCGAAGGTAAATGTCTTAGATGTAGTTATTAGAGACATAATGTTCTTACGAAGACAACTTAATGTCTTCCATGAGAAAATGCATCTTAAATTTTCAAAATTCTAATGAATATAAATTTGAAAAATTCGTTTCAAATTAAACTGGGCTTATATAGGTGATGATATCGACAATATAAAACACACGTATTAAGAATAATCTTGAGCTTAGTTTAACAAAATTTACGCAAAGTTAATCATCCCAATAACTTATACACGATACTTAAACCTCTGCTCACCAAAAGCTTTTGTGAAAAGATTAGCATATTGTTCATTTGTGTTAACTTTGACCAGTTTTATCAATCGTTTTTCAAAATTATCTCTAATCAAATGATATCTGATGTTGATGTGTTTTGCCTTTAAGTGCTGCACAGGGTTCTCTGTAATAGAGATAGCATTATTGTTGTCAATATGAACGGGAGTCTTTTTGAAGTTGAATCCATAGTCCAGCATCTGAATCTGAATCCAAAGCACTTAAGTACAACAGCTTGTAGCAGCAATGTATTCAACTTCAGCAGTTAATGCAGACACATAGGATTGTTTCTTGCATTGCCATGAGACTATCCTTCCACCAAGGAATTGACATCCCCAAGATGTAGACTTTGCAGTCATATTACAGCCACCATAGTCACTATCTGTATAAGCATACAGATTGAAGTCAGAATTCTTTGGATAACAAATGCCTAGTTTAGGAGCATCTTTGAGATATCTGAGAATTCCTTTGACAGCAACCAGGTGTGATTGGGTTGACTTGATATCTTGCACAAATGCATGCAGCAAACATGATATCAGGCCTGCTAGCTTGAGGTACATAAGAGACCCAATCATAGCCCTGTAGAGATGTTCATCAACATACTCCCCCTCAAGATCAGGTCCTAGGGTATGGTTTCTGGTTATGGTGTCTTAGCAACCTTACACTCAGTCAGATGAAATCTGGTAAGTATGTCTTGTACATACTTTGACTGGTTTATGAAGATCCCATTATTAACCTGATTCACTTGAATTCCTAGAATGAAATTGAGTTCCCCATGACGCTCATTTCTAATATATTCTTCATCAGCTTCTCAAAGTCTTTGCAGAGTTTTGGATCAGTTGACCCAAAAATAATGTCATCTACGTAAACTTGAACTAGCATTAAGTCATTCCATGTTCCTTTAATGAAGAGTGTTATATCAATAGTACCCCTTTTGTATCTATGCTGAAAAGGTACTGAGATAGTGTCTCAAACCACTTTCTTGGAGCTTGATGTAGCCCATAGAGAGCCTTGTCAAGCTTACAGACATAATCAGATGATTTAGGTCCGTAAAGCCAGGTGGCTATTTGACATACACTTCCTCATCAATCACCCCATATAAGAAGGCACGCTTGACATCAAGTTGGTAGACCTTGAAATCCTTGAATGCAGTAAAAGCAAGGAATATCCTAACAGCTTCAAGTTCTTACAAGTGTTACAAAGCTTATCTTCTAAATACAAGTACTTGAGATACTTTATACTACATCCTATAGCCGGCCATACTTTGAAGGCCAGCTGGAAACACTAATCTAGACAACAAGATCAATGTAGAGTCAAAAGGCAGATTACCTTTTGACTAGTGATTATGACATGCCATAGCTCATATCCTTATTTATTACAGAAAGGATAAAAGTACCTAGTTGGAAAGTTAAAGACTCAACACCTTAATCTACAGTTGATAAAAGCATGGACTTTTCACCAACTCATCCTAGTTGGCGAGTCTTCAGAGATGGTAGTGGAAAGGTGATTCAGCTTTTGTCAAAAGTATGTCAAAGAAGAGATGCCTCCTCTGTCTTTGGAAGAAATCAGTCTTTGGCTTCGGAAGACTTTGTCTTTGAAGCTTCGAAAGACTTCATCTTTGGCTTCGGAAGAATTGGTCTTTTGGCTTCGGAAGATTTGATACTTAGCATAATTCATTGATTAATATCAAATCTTTTAAAGTACTTTCCTAGTACTTCACATGTGCATGCTGAGAGTTCTTTGAGTTGTTCTTTGGTTGCATCAGCCTCTAAGTGTACTCCTTACAATTATCTTAAAGAACACAAAATGTTCTTCTTATCATAAAACAACACTATTACACAATAACTTTATGTGATGCTTTAACATAAAAACATGTCGTGTTACCATAACACAGCACATAACAACCCTTCTAAGAAGGAATGAGTTTCCACCTTTGATTAATAAAATGAAGCTATACCTTTTTCTTTCAAGTTGAGCTATCCTTGAGAAGCAGAAGACGAGAAGGAATGAAAGAAGAAGATGCCCAATGACCGCTACAAATAAGATAAGATGAACCAGTACCCATAGTCCTTTTTTCAATAGATGAGGGTTCAATAACTATTGATTCTGTAACAGCTTGTTCAATAAAACTGCTCAAATTCATCACATTATATTTTTTGTAATTTCTAAAAATATAACAATATTATACCAGATGAAAGGGGAATAAGAGTACTAAGAAAAGGGATTTCCCGAGGATCTAAAAGCACAATCCCTTTTGGGGGCCAAATGCCTCCAATCTCTACCACGCAAACTAAATAAGAAAAAAAAAACACTTGATTTTATGATTAAATGAAAACCATGTTTATAATTAAAAACTTTGAAAACCTACACTATCCAATTACATAATTTATAATTGATTTAACTTTCTAATTGTTTAAAGTATATTTGAGTAAACCTCAACCTTATTTTTCAAGGTTATTTTATATTTTTTCATATAAACTCCAAGGAACGTCGATGATGACGAAACGACTTACATATACGTAACTTGTAAGAGCTACATGTACGTAACTCTTAGTTGTACATTTGGTAAAACATACTTACATATGCATAACCCATACATGTATGTAACTTTTAGTCATACACTTTGTAATGTACTTACACATATGTAACCCATGATTTTCAATTATAATATGGTTTTCAGGGGATCTCTTCCCTATATATATGTATATATATATATATATATATATATATATATATATATATATATATATGTATATATATATATATATATATATGTATATGTATATATATATTGAAGATGTTTAAATGAAACTCTTTTTTTGTGAGAATTTTAATAACTAATGTGAGCCATAAGTTTTCAATGACAAAAGAATAAATAATAAAAACTTAATAAAATAATAAAATAAAAACTAACTTAAAAATTAAAAATTAAAAATAAAAATATTTCTCTCGTTTCCTTCGTTCACAAAAGAATTTATAAGGTTACGTATAACATGTTCCGGTTTTTTGTTATGTAATACATGATTGTTGAAAGATTTTTCATGATTAAGTATGGGTGTTCGTCGATTCAGATATCGGTTTGTTCTATTTTGAAATATTTTGGGGTGTATCAATACCTGTCAGACCTGACATGCATTGGAATTTTGTTTAACTACACTGAATTCAACTGAATGAACCATTTAAACGGATTCAATTGAATTCGATTTAGTTATATGATTAAACCAGTTATTATTTAATTTATTCAACTAAACTCGGTTTGATTATCCGACTAATCAAGATTTGTGGAACTGTTAACCTATACAAAAATAAAATTCACAATTCAGATATGGATAGAAACCGAACCGAAAATTGAATTTATAATCCGGTTAGGTTTTTCAGTTACGAATACAATTAATTTTTCGGTTCTTATCACCCTCCTATAATTAAATCACGTGCTACCACTAACCTGGGCAAGCAAATGATATAGTTTGTATTCTTTTGAGTAACTTTTCAACCATCATTTTGTTTGAATAATAGATACTAAAAAGACAAAGTCCATAAGATCGTTATCAATATTCAATTTCTCAACTACTTCAAACTTGAATTATAAAATATTTTGTAGATTATAAAACTTAATTAGTCAAGTAGGTCATCTCAAAAAAATTTAATATTAAGAAAAAGAATGGTTTACAAAACTAAAATTATACTTGCAACCACTGAATAATATTTAAAAATTACATGAATAGTCAAGGGATATAATTACTGAAATATATAAAGATGTAAGTAGATTAATATTTTATAATATTTGATTTCATTTATAAAAAAATAAGAGCTAAGTGATTAAAATTACAAAAGTGAATAAGGTGTGGGGTGCGTCGCACCACCAAAGGGTGGTCACATAAAGTCCTACGGATCATCAATTTTTTTGTTTTTATTCAGACATGTATCGTTATGTTTCATAATAATATGATTACATAAATTGTTTGATGTGACAACCGTACTCCTTACTCAAAAGTTTATGTATTATTATATTTTCCATAAGTACTTGAAGGAGTTGTGAAGTCAAGTAGGAGAGGGAGGGGACCGTCACCGGTGGATGTGGCCATTGGTGAGACTAATGGTAGAATGGTGTATATGAGTTGAACTGAGTTCTAGCTCGTTGATTTAGTTTCACAAAACTTGAGCACAAGTTTGACTCATTTCGAGATGTATATCTTTAAACTTCAAACACGCTTTGTGATAAATTATTCTAGCTCAGGTTTTAGATTGTTTATTTCTAATTGTTGTTTTATTTTAGAGTAAATTACAGAAAATGACATTTATCTTTGTAACTAGTTTCATTAATCAACATTTATCTTTATTAATTACACTGGACAACTTTTATGTATATAATTTGTTTCATTTTGGTCCTTTAGTCTAACTGCTTTTAGTTTTTATCATTAAGTTAGGTAACATGGTTATCACATGAGGATAAATATGTAAATAAAACCTTCAAGTGACATATATATAATCCAAAAACTAATCAACGTATTAAAAAAATACGATCAATAAAACCTTGTGTTCTGGAATGGTAGAGAACATTATCAAGTTGTTGGTCTTTTTGGTGATAATGTGTGGTGGATGTTATCCAAAGAACATGCCCATGTGGGAGATGGGAAACTACAAGACATAGTTAACAAGTTAGACTACTAGAAACTTAGATACCACTTGCCATAGCTAGGAGAAATGAAAGAATGACTACATTTTCAAGGTTTACTCAAGTCTATGTGGCTCAAGTCTTAAGTCCTAAGAACAATCACTCCAATCAATTCATCACAAAGAATACCTAAAAGGATAAGAAAGAAGTCAGTTTAGAAGTTAAAAGATATGAAAAAATTGAAAGATTATTAAAGAAAAATACAACTATCAGTTATAGTAAGTTTAGCCACAACAGATATAATTGTAGGACTTGAAGGAGCCAATGATAAATTTAATTTTTATGGTTAAGTATTTTAAATTATTTTTTAGTTTGTATTGTTGTTGTTCTACCATTATGATTTGGATTTTGGAGCAATTGTGTTTTTGGTTATGTGTGTTGAAACAATTATCAATACCAATACTACTAATTTGGTTGTGAATCAAATGAAAATTATAAATAAACTAGTATTAAGTCCCACGCGTTGCACTGGGCGGCGTAAAAACATGTCAAGCAGCATCAATGACATATCACCGTCAGTGACCACCAATATTAACAAATCTCGTGTTAAACAAAAATAAAAAACCAAAAAAAACGAACAAAAAGTAGACGTAAAAACATTGAATCACGCAGACGAAACGTAATAGATCTAGAACAATAGGTAAGTTGATCTAGGACTGGCACGTGCGACAGGGCAGTTAAGTGGGGAAAAAATGATTGTAAGAGCGTTGAACCACACATGCACGTTTCAGCGTGTTAACTCGGAAAATTTTGACCGAAAGACGAAAATGTTTAAAATATGAAATGTAGGGGACCAAACTTGAAAGTAAAAAAAATATTGAGGCTAAATTGTAAAATATATAAAAGTATTGGATTAAAATAAAAAAAAGTTAAAGATTAAAAAAGAGGTAAGTATAACTCACTATGTACATGATACAATAAAATCTTGAACATGAAAGCCGCTTATGGTTGGACCCAAATAAAATAAACAAAGATGATCAGAATTCAATATAATAGAAATAAAAAAAAGAGCGGGCAAACTCATTTCCATGCTTTTTTTAATCTAAAACGAATAATATCAACAATCCCATTTTGGCCGGAAGCAAATTCTAAATAAAAAACATAAATAACTTTTTAAAATAGTCCGTTTAAACCTGACTTAAATCCACCATTTTAACCTGTTACCAGTCCCACTCTATTGCCATGCTTACTTGTTTATAGAAAAAAAATTGATAAGATTCATCCATGCAACATATAATAAAATGCGCAAGGGTCTATCATCTTACTTGCTTTAGTAATTCTTCTTCTAAAAAATAAGATGACCACTGTAGCAACACAAATGTGTTTAATTTGAGCGCTCCTCACCTTTTAGTTGTAGCGACTCACAAGTACCTATCACGAAATTGTACTTGTAATGCACCTGCAGTTTTACATAAAACAATACTATTGAGAACCCTATATAATAGTATTAATTCACAACTATTAACAAAATATGGTTGATTGTGTTGGCGGAAATTAAAAAAAAATTAACTTCTCACCATTAGAACAACTATTTTATCATAGCCTGGTTGAGACAAAAATATATATGATATAAGGCCGATGCTCTGCGTCAAAGCCCTGTCAACAAGAACAGCATAGTTTGAGTGGGTCTATAAACACATTCCTTTTGGGTTTGACTTCTAAAAAAATCAATCTTTAGCATTCTCTTGTAGTTTATTTTTATATTTTTTTTTAAATCACGCATCTAAATTTTATTAAATACTCAATAACAAAAGAAAAAACCCAATAAAAAAGCACATAATTAGTGTTGGTTCAGGCCCCTTCGAATCACACACACAAACTCACACTTTCAAAATCTATCTATGTATTATTGATTCAAAGCAACGATTACAAGGGATGAAAATGAAAGCAGAATATTAATCCTATATATAATGAGCAAAGTAAATAAAGCACATGTTGAAAACCCAAGTCCACATACTCCCTTTAATCAGCAACAAACTCGATGTTCACGTACTTCAACAAACTTACTCAAATACCAATTTCCTTATTAAAACGTGCATAACTAATAACTTGACCCGGATGACCCATTCTCTACCGACCCGACCCGTGACTCGTGAATAAACCGATTAACCCAACAATTAGGAGCATACTGATCAACAAAGATAAGGATGAAAACTTTGGCATCTTCTCCAAACCTCATAGAACCGGTTTTAAAGCCATTCCCATAATCTTATCTAAAAGTCAACAAGTCAATCGGTTAAAATTAAAAAGAAAATTAAAAATCATCACTGTCACGCAATGAAAACCATGTTCATACACTTTCCAATTAAAGATTCTCTTTTTTATCTGTAAACCCAAAACTCAAACATTAGTATAGCATTTAACAACAAATTGAACATGTACAACATATGAAGCTCAACATACCACCAAACGACCAACTGTGTGAAGTTGCATTTGATCGAAGAAACTTAGGTTGTATGTGTAGATAACTTGAACCCACTGTTGATTGTGTACTAAGTAATTAGACCTTGATACGAAATGCAACAAACTATACAAAATTGCCCATTTATCATAGGATAATATCAAACTTTATTAATAAACCGAATATCAAGAATTGATTGAAAGTGACACCATTTTAAAGAAAGCAAGCAAAAATAGCAATACAAAGAAGGTAAAGTACTATATCACCCCTAGGATTTAAGTCACTTATTGAACAGTACCTATAACTTACAAGAACTTTCATGACCTCTTAAGCTTTCTAAAGCACCCAATAATTCATTAATCATGAAATCAATATTAATTTTCAATATAAAGATTATTATAGTGAATTACCATGGCTTTTGGAAACAGAAGCCAAATAATCATTATAGACTACAACTTTCCAAAATTGATGACAAATGGTTGCTCCACGTTCTGGTTTCGTGGAACAAGTACTTGACTCATCAACTGCGGATTTCCCCTAATACAAGATGGAAGTGCCACTTTGACCCGTTGATCAACTGCTGCTCCTATCTCCTTCAGAGTCTTGCTCAACTATTATCCCAACTAACTTTGATTGCATACTAATTAATCCCATATCCACTGTACCAAAGCTATAATCCCAACATAAACCAGTCATCAAAATTGAGAAGTTAATAATAAAAAATCTAAAATTCTTAAGAACAAAACTTATGTTGAACCTGAATAACAAAAGTTATCAAGAGTATATCAAACAAGTAATAGAAAAGCTATAATAGTAGTTCTTTCAATGTATCCGTCTACAAGAGAAGAGAATCTTTTTTTTCTACAGATGCTTTCAAACATAATAGTTCCAAATTTGAGAAAGATCTACATGTTTTTAGTTTCTTCTGTTATAAACTTAAAAAGTTAATGTAGTGTTACTTTCTTGGAATGTACATAAACAAAACAATCCATCAATAAACTCATGTGATTAGCATTAATCAACGAACTACAAGTTCAAGAATCTTATTAGGGTATCAAAGTTCAGCTAAACTTCAAATTTGAACTAAATAACACAAGTTCAAGGAACTAAAACCAAATCAAAAGCACACACATCAGTAAACATCAAAAAGTCTTGCAAACCTTTTTCTTCAAAGCGCAAGAACACTCACAGATTCTTGGTCAAAGGCTCAAAAAACAACTGGAACTTTCAAGATTCTACTTCTTGAATGGATGAATCAGAGATCAAGAATAAATGGGTAATCTTGAAAGCATACGTTTTGTCAAGAAGAAATGCAAACCCTGAAATTTAGATGGGAGCACTCAATTGAATTTAAGAAACTCGCATGCGATCGGAAGAGATTGCAAATTTGAAACCGATGAAATTGAATTGAGGGCGGGGAAGAGGATTAAACCGACGATTTGCGATTCAGATGCCTAGCTATGAATGAATCGATTGAAGCTTATGCGATGAGTGTAATGGATATGTTGGAGTGGCCACCGAATGGTAACGTAAGGAGGTTAACAGGCACGTCTTACAAAACAATGTGGAATTTCCTATGGAGGAAATCTTAATATAGTATTTTTTATTTTATATTAAAATTAGAATTTCTTATATTCATATAGAGGAAATCTTCAATATTATCTATTTAATTTATTAAAGTAGTTATCAATAACAAAATAAACTGTTGGTAATTATTTGTCCATGCAAAGGTCGTTAATAACCTATTAGTGATAATGTGTGTCATCGACAATATGCAGATAATATATATCTGCCCATTAAAATCCTGTTGCGAATATGGTCGGTGATGATATCCCTTAGTGAACGAGATATCGATTATTAGAATCATTGATTCATTAGTAATGTCTTCACTTGCATTTGGCTTCTCATGAAACTTCACTGAGGGCTTATTGACGGTTCCTACCTTCACCGAAGGCTTACTGACTGTTCCTACCTTCACCGAGGGCTTACTAAGGGATCCTACCTTCACCGAGGGCTTAGTGAGTATATGTCCCTCGTTGAAAGTCCCATGGTGGCATAGATTGTAGTGTTAATCACACAAGCAAGGACAAAAAAGAGGTTCAAAAGTGTACATATATGTATCAAACATCTCCACGTCAATGATCGACCATTTAGTACTGTTCACTCTTAAAAGTGTCCATGGACCAAACAAATGTGATGGAGCCTTTTAGTGTCTCTTTTCTGGAGGCATTAATTGTGTTTTTTTAATGGCAAATGTGCGATTCTAATTTGAAATACAGGTGTTATCTTAATCGGGCCTGTCTATCCATTTCCCAGTCGCGACTGCACCCCCAACACACCAGGAGAAAACTCATTACTGGAAAAACATCCTAACTCAACTCTTTTGCTTAGAGTGAGACTTAAACTTATGACCTCCTAATATTTACATAACATGAGTAAAGGCTGAAGGCTGAAGTGCTGAATTTAATAATATATATTTCTTGTGGAATGGTGGCCACTAATGCAATTAAATACAGGTCGAATGTTCTTCAATGCTTTCGGGACCGGATCATATGCACTGGTCGTACCGGAACCGGATGTTTAACCGGTCCGGTAATCCTATTTTAACCATTTTCATTTGAACACCGGAACCCACAGGATCGAACTTGATTTTAGTTTTTTTTATTCTTTTCCTTAAAAATGAGAATTTTTTTTTTCATTTATAATCTCGCATACTAATTAATTCCAATATTTATACCTTATTTAATTATTTGAGTCTATTAAATTATATAAGCGTATCAAAACATAAGGTATTTTTATATTTTGTTTAAATGGTTAAAATTTTTACATTACTTACAACGTCGTCCACTTCTTAAATCAAGTCTGACCGACATATAAAGTGTACAGACTTGACGACGGTACCGTTACTATTTTGAAAATTACTTTGTTCTTCTTAATTAATTACTACTTTTTATCCGGAATAAAATTCAAGACCGCCAGGGATTTCTGTGATCCTCTAATATAGAAATCCAGCATGAGAGTTATTGGATCTTGTGATTGATTTCTGTTTTCTTGCTTTTATATATTATGCATCGTTAATTGTATTCTCCTTTTTCTCTTTCTCAACTGCAATATTTATTCTTCGTGAGCTTTTAGTGCTCACTTCTAAATTGGTCAAAATCCACAAACATCAAACCTACTGTTAATTACAAGTGCAATAATTTTTTAATTTCTTCTATATATCTCATATGTGTTAGGGAATCCATAAGCCTGAAAATAGATGACTTGAGCAAAATTTTTAAAGAATATTATGAAGAACAACAAGGGTGTGTCGAGAAACCGGGTGTTGATTACAGTTACCGTGCTAGGGAGTCCAGGGCCATTGAGGTTGTTGACGCAGTGTCGACTGTTATCGATTGAAAGAGCTAATTGATCAAAATGAACATGAATCATTAAGAAACTAGAACGGAAACTTTCTTATTGATGGAAAATATGGTGGTACTTACTAAACCCACCAACCTATACTTATATCAAACGGTAGTTACATCTTAACAACCAAGATTCACTATCCACGCTTACAGTTTAGACAATTACAATACAGGCCCTTACAAGTCAACAAAATTGACAGTTTGACTTTTACAAAAAATTGGAATTAATACAACATTCTCCCCTCTTAATTCCAATTCTTCTCAGCCAAATCTTCAACTCCTACCAATCTTCTCATTTCTGCAAATTTCAACCTTGGCGGTGGTTTTGTAAACATATCACCCTTTTGCAGATTTCCACAAACAAAGTCTACTTGAATCTTGTTATTCTCAATACAATCCTTAATGAAATAGTGCTTAGGCTCAATGTGTTTTGATCTACCATGGAAAACTAGATCCTTCACCAAAGCTAATGCTGATTTGTTATCCACCTTTAAAACTGCAACTTCTTGTTCATGACCCATTATTTCATTTATTAAACCTTGCAACCAAATAGCTTGACAGGCTGTTGTTGTGGCTACCATAAACTCAGCCTCACAACTGGATAATGCAACTGTTTGTTGCTTCTGTGAGCTCCACGAAATAGGACAATTATTGTAAAAGAATACATTCCCAGAAGTGCACTTTCCATCTCCATCCCCAGCAGTATAATTACTGTTACTATACCCAATTAAACCATCACCTTTGAGCCTGCTATACCTGATGCCATAATGTATAGTTCCTTTAACATATCTAATCACATGCTTGACTTCCTTTATATGCTCCAATTTTGGGCTCTGTATAAACCTACCCAAGTACCCAACTACATACATCAAGTCTGGTTTGGTATGGGTAAGGTATCTCAATGACCCAATCAACTTTCTGTACTCTATCATATCAGCCTCTACACTTGAACTCAAAGATCTAATTTTAACCCTGGTTCATAGGAATCTTAGTATCATTGCACTCTTCCAAACCTGCAATACTTAAAATCTTCTGAGCATACTTAGACTGCTTTACAAACATGCCCTCCTTCATTTGACTCACTTTAATACCCAAGTAGTAACTAAGAAGACCAAGATCAGTCATTTCAAACTTATCTTTCATTTCTTGTTTAAACTTCTCCACTTCCTTCAGGTCATTCTTGGCAACTATCATATCATCAACATAGACACCAACCACAAGTTTTGCATATTGATCTAATCTCATATAAACTGCTGCTTCTCTTTGACATCTGTTAAACTTTAAGCCCCTCATAACCTCATCAAGAAACTTGTTCCAAGTTCTTGGTGGCTGTTTCAACCCATAAAGTGACTTATGCAGCTTATATACCTTTTATTCAGCTCATTTTACTTCATACCCTTATGGTTGGGTTACATATACATCCTCCTTCAACAAGGATCAACTTGATAGTTTTCATTCTAGCCACTGGAGCAAATACTTCTTCAAATCAACACCATATTGTTATACATAACCCTTTGCCACCAATCTAGCCTTCGGCCTAGTACCTGCTGAATCTTTCTTCACTTTGTAAACCATTCCAAACCAATGGGTTTCATAACATTTGGCAAGTCAACCAGTGCCCATGTGTTGTTTCTTTTAATGGCATTCACTTCTTCATCCATTGCATCCGTCCAAGCTTCAGTGGACACTGCTTCTACAAATTTCAACGGTGAATCATCATTTATCAGCAACAAGTCATCATTGAATTCTTCACTTCTACTTGTATTTGCTTCAAAAGATTCAGGTACTACAAATTCATTATATCTTGCAGGTCTCACCATTTGTCTTCCTGACCTTCTCAAAGTGGAATGTCGTTGAGCATTTATGTCTTTGATATGACTAACATGACTTGCTAGTTCTGTTCCTTGTGAATTCACATCCTCATTGGGCTGCTTTAGAGTTTCTGCTTGTTTAGCATCCTGAGAATTCACCTACAAACTTCATTCTCTACTTCAAACTCAAATCAACATGGTCTATTGTCTTTCCCTTTAGGATTGTAGTTTGACCAATCCTATTTCTGTGTTTCCTTAAATTTTGCATCTCATGCTATCACTAGTCTCTTGGTCTTAGGATTGTAAAATCTTTCACCTTTTGTGCCTTCTTCTGGTCCTAGACATACTATAGGTACACTTCTGTCTGCAAGTTTTGCAGTGTGAGGGTGTGCTACTTTCACATGTGTAACACATCCAAATATCCTGAGATGTTTCACATTTGGCTTCCTTCCCTTTGGTCCTTCATAAGGGGTCTTTCCTTGAAGAGTCTTTGTAGGAAATCTATTTAGAACATAGATTGAATGTCTTACTACCTCTTCCCATAAATTTTAATGCAAGTTCATTACTTTCAACATGCTTCTGGTCATGTTTAAGATAGTTTTGTTCCTTCTCTCCACCATGACATTTTGTTGAGGGGTATATGCGGCTGTAAGTTGCCTTCTTATCCCTTGATCATTGCAAAACTGGGTGAATTCTCCTTATGTAAACTCCCTTCCACGGTCAGACCTAATACTTTTGATCTTTAACCCAAATTCATTTTCAACTAACATCTTGAATTTTTTAAATGTTTATAAGGCAGTATCTTTTTATTTAAGTACGTATACCCATATATACCTAGTGCAATTATCTACTAGCAACATGAAGTACCTATTCAGTGCTTTTGTTTCTGGTGTGATGGGTCCACAAAGATCCATTCTAATCAACTCTAGAGAAGAGACAGACTTGAACTTGGTTTCAGCTGGAAATGGACTTCTACTAAATTTTGCTGCTAAGCAAGCTTCATATAGCTTGGCTAGTTTGTCGCACACTGTAAGGCCCTTCACAGTTCCTCTTGCTGCTATGCTTCTCATTGTGTCAAAGCTGATATGGCCTAGTCTACGATGCCATTTCCATGCTTCATCTTCCAACTGTGCTTGAAAACACATTGGTGATCCTACATTTATTTCAATTTTGTAAAGTCTATTAGGAGATCTCTCCACCTTTAACAAGAGATTTCTAGATTTCTCATACATCCATAGGTAGTCAACTATCATTCTTACCTCACAACCACCTTCAGTAGCTTGACCCAAGCATAAGATGTTGTTTCTAAGCATGGGGATGTAATATACATTAGTTAATACTCTTTGTTCCCCATTCTTATAGGCCAATACAATTAAGCCCCTTCCTTCTATTATTACATTTGACCCATCTCTAAACCATACTTTGCCACTGACATTTTCGTCTAATGTAGAGAAGACATGAATGTTACCTGTCATGTGATTTGAAGCACCATTATCAGGTACCAGGTGTTCTCACTAATAGGCTCTTTAGAGAATATTGAGGGGATTACATTGGTTTCATTCAAGTAAACGATTTCCTTTTGGTTTGATTTTAGTGCAACCATTAGTAAGCTTGGTTCATTATCATAGGCCTGGGTCAAATTTGCCTCCTTGCTTGCATTCTTCTAAGGGCATTTAGAGGCATAATGCCCTAGTTCATCGCATTAGAAACACTTTATTCTTGATTTGTATTTTGTTTTCTTATCACCTTTATAAGGATCTCTTCCTTGATCATGGCTTGAATTCCTTGACCGGTTGGTCCAAGCTCTTCCTCTACTTGACCTTCCACCATTCTTGTCTCTATTTCCTTTGAACCTATTCTTTTGTTTAGATTCTTTACATTTTGATTGCCATTCTGAATAGGATAGAAGAAGTTAATCGCTCTTCTCTGGTAAGGTTTTCACCCTGCTATTTGTTCTTTCTTCAAAGGCTTTCAGTCCGCCAATTGCTTCAGCTAAGCCCATGGCATCCAGATCGAGGGATTGTTCAATGGAGGCGACTATTTGAATGTACCTATCTGGCATTGAACTCATTAGTTTCTTGACAAGTGCAGCTTCTTGAAAGGGTTCTTCGAGTTGAGTTGCCTTTATTGCAATTGCACTGAGTTTGCCTGCAAAATCATCAATGCTTTCTCCTTCTTTCATGATGAGTCTTTCAAAATCATTTCTCAAGGATGCCATTCTTGCCTTCTTGACCCTGTCAATGCCCACAAACCTTGTGTTCATTACACCCCACACTTCTTAAGCCATTTTCATGCTAGCTACTTGCATAATCATCTCTTCAGGCATTGCTTGATACAAGTAAGCAATTTCCTAATTGTTCTTCTTAGGATCTACTGCAGTATCAGGGGCAGGTTCGATCGCTTCCTACAGCCCATGTACATTGAAGATCGCTTTCAATTTGATCGCCCAAATTGAATAGTTTGTCGCTGTGAGAGTTGGACATTGAAGGGGTATGGTTGCTTCTTTGATCGTGACGATCTGATTGTTGTTCGTCGATGAACTGGCTTTGTCTGCGTTCACCATTTTCGTCTTCTTTCTTCGATACGTGGTGCCGAATCTCTTATCTGAATCCAGTCCTTTGGATTATGTTGTTCTTTGATTCGATCCTTCGAATCAATCTTTCGATCAATACACTTTACTTCTTGAAACGATTAATCGGTTTCAACAAAATTCAATCCTTCAAAATCGTGTTGAAGATTCAGTTCAATTTCTCCATAGCTCTGATACCAATTAAAAGAGCTAATTGATCAAAATGAACATGAATCATTAAGAAATTAGAACAGAAACTTTCTTATTGATGGAAAATATGGTGGTACCTACTAATCCCACCAACCTACACTTATATCAAACGATAGTTACATCAACAACAAAGATTCACTATCTACCCTTATAGTTTAGACAATTACAATACAGGCCCTTACCAACAAAATTGATAGTTTGACTTTTACAAAATTGGAATTATTACAACAGATTCATCTCTATAACTATATGCTCGTGACCGATGATGGCTTCCTATTCTCGGATCAGATTTCAAGAACTTTTTACTCTTTCCATCAAACGCACCGTCTGATGGTAGTAAACATTCAACCATATATAGCTAGCTGCTTTACAATTTGTTTAAGTTCATACTCATAGAATTAGATTCTGACCCTTTGATCACCTTCTCTTTCATACCCCTATATGAAGTTTTGATTTTGATTAGTTATCTAGATTGATTTTACTGTCATTCTTTAACTAAAAGATTGATTTTTTTTAATTGTAGCACTAAGTTCAAGTGAAGCAATAGGGATGTATGGTGTTGAAGGAAAGAGTTAATTCCAAGTGTGTCAAGATGGACAAAGTATGAGGGGGTCATTTGTTTTTTTAGTGTTAAAATTGTTTTGTTAGTTAAAACCGTTTTGATTAATTTGGATATAATAGGATTGAGTTTAGAGTTTCAATTAGAATAATATTTCATAATGTTGATTGTGTAATCATTTAATCTTCATCAATAATAGATCTGTAATTTCTTGTTTTTCTTGGTGCCTGTTATCAAGTGGTATCAGAGCTTCGGTGAAGGAAGAAGAGCTCTCCACGGTTGATCGACTGATTGACGGTAAACAACTGAAATCAAGGCGGAATCTAGATCAAAAGGACTGGATCCTAATCCCAAGTTTGGTGTGATCTATCATAGAAAGAAGAAGAAGATGGTGAACCCAGGAAACCCTAACAATCAGATCGTTACCATAAAAGACAATATAACGATTCCACTTCAATGTCTAGTTCTCACAACAACAAATTACTCTATTTGGGCTGTGAAATTGAAGGGGATCTTCAATGTGCATGGGCTTTGGGAGGTGATTGAGCCTCCCATTGGAGCAACTGTTGATCAGAAGAAGAACAATATAGCAATCGCCTACCTCTTTCAAGCGATACAGAAGATTTGGTGCTTCAAGTAGCAAACCTAACTTCAGCCAAGGATATCTGGAATTCTCTTAAAACCAGCTATGTTGGTGTCGATAGGGTGAAAAAGGCACGTCTCCAAACCCTCAGAAATGAATTTGACAATCTAAGGATGAAGGATGGGGAAGACATCGATGCTTTTGCTGGCAAATTAGTAGCTCTATCAACCAAAGCCAGTAATCTTGGTGCCCCATATCAAGAAATAGTCCTAGTTCACAAGTTTCTTGACTCCCTGCCAGATAAGTTTATCCAGATAGTGGCCTCCATAGAGCAATTCGTTGATCTAGACACCTCACCACTACAGGAAGCCATAGGTAGACTTAAGGTATTTTAAGAAAGAACATGGCTGAAGTCGAAGTTTAATGCAAAAACAAAAAGTGATAAGCTCTTACCAACGTACTCAGAATGGCAGTATAGGCAAAAGAGCTTGGAAGGCTTGAAGAAAGGAAGAACCAAGGACGATCGAGGTGGTCGAAATCATATGAATCGTGCTCGAACTTCTCACAAAGGAAAGGGGATTGAAAGTGATAATAGAAGGACTCCAAAACATGGTGAACGTCAAGGGAAGGATAAGTCAAATATCATATGTTTCAAATGCGACTAATATGGGCATTATGCATCGGAGTGTCCAACTTCAAAGCATAGAGAACAGAAGACCAATTTGGCTAAGACAGAAGAAGAAGAGCCTTCTCTTTTGATTAAAGTTCAAGTTCAAGACCGCAAGGAATTGATATTTCTGCACGAGCAGCGAATAGTACCAGCCAGGTATGAATTGGAGTCTTGTGAAAAACATATGTGGTATCTTGATAATGGAGCATCAAACCACATGACTGGGACTAAGTCCATGTTATCGAGCCTCGATAGAAATGTAGGAGGTAGAATTCGGTTTGGAGATGGATCCACAGTTGAAATAGAAGGAAAGGGATCAGTGATCTTGGAGTGTAAAAACAAAGAACAAAGGCTGCTGACAAATGTTTATTTCATTCCGTAGTTGAAAAGTAATATCTTGAGTGTTGGTCAATTGACTGAGGGTGGCTTTGAGGTTAGAATGAAGGAAGGTTATCTCTGGCTTCCTGACAAAGATGGAAGACTACTTATCAAAGTGGCTAGATATCCAAATAGGTTATACAAGGTATTATTAAACATAGGCTGACCAATGTGCTTCTTGTCTTGTGTTAGTGACTTATCATGGTTATGGCATGGTCGCTTAGGCCATGTAAACTTTGATACGTTACAAAAGATGTCACATAAGCAGTTAGTAATGGGTGTACCTATGATCAGCCATTCAAAATAGCTTTGTGAGGCCTGTTTGGTAGGAAAGCAGGTAAGACAGACCTTCCCCTCACATTCCACATACAGATCATCAACACCATTGTCATTAGTGTCAGTGGATCTATGTGGACCTATTTCCCCTGCAACTCCAGCAGGAAATAAGTACTACATGTTACTTGTTGATGATTGCACAAGGTTCATATGGGTTTACATGATCATGTCAAAGGATCCGACATTTGAAGTATTCAAGGGTTTCTTGAATAAAATGGAAGGAGAATATAGCCTTGAGGTAAAAACAGTTCGGCCTGATCTTGGAGGGGAGTTCACTTCACATAGTTTTGAGAAATTTTGTGAAACAAAAGGGATAATAAGGCATCTTACCGCTCCCTACTCACCACAACAGAATGGCATGGTAGAGAGAAGAAACAGGTCCATTCTTAACATGACTAGAAGCATAATGAAAGTGATGAGTGTACCACAAGACATGTGGGCAGAGGCAGTAAGGCACTCAGTATATCTGCTTAATCGGGTCCCTACAAGGGCATTAAAGGATTCAACTCCTTATGAGGCTTTAAAGGGAAGGAAACCTTAGCTTCAGCATCTCAAGGTCTTTGGTTGTATTTGGCATGTAAAAGTAGTAAAGCCGAATTTACAAAAGTTAGAAGATAGGAGTACATCAATGGTATATTTAGGTGTTGAATCAGGAACTAAGGCTCATCGCATGTATAATCCAAAAGAAAGGAAGATAGTGGTGAGTAGAGATATGAAGTTCGAAGAAAACAGAATGTTTGATTGGGAAGACCACTTGGAGTTGGTTGAAAGAAATGGACCTGAGTGGATAGAGTTTTATGTTCAGAATGATAGAATAGCTATGCAAGAAGGTTCGTGTAGTGATACTGAGATCATGGATGTGCCAACTGATGTCCAAGGGAGTCAGCAACATGTGACTGCTAGTGATGCAGCAGCTGTTGAAGGCCAGAATCAGGGAACTGTAACAAATGTTGAGCAACAAGATGTAAGAAGATCTTTTAGAGCATCAGTGCTGCCCAAGAAGTTAAGTGATTTTGTTCTGGATGGTAAAGTCCAATATCATACCACAAGGCAATCAGAGAATGCTGATGGTGAATTGTTACTTACACAAGAAGGGGAGCCAGCCAACTTCCAAGAAGCAATTAAAGAAAGAGCTTGGGGATAGGCTATGGATGAGGAAATTCAAGCTATAGAACGCAATAGAACATGGGTACTTACTGATCTTCTGGTAAGACAGAAGGTAATAGGTCTTAAATGGGTATACAAGTTAAAAAGGAATGCCAAAGGAGAAATCACAAAACATAAGGCCAGGCTGGTTGCAAAAGGGTATGTACAACAACAAGGTGTTGATTTTGAAGAAGCATTTGCACCGGTGGCTAGAATAGAGACCATAAGACTTATCCTGGCTCTAGAAGCTAAAAAAGATTAGAGTGTCTATCATCTAGATATGAAGGCAGCATTTCTTCATGGAGATCTCAAAGAGACTATTTTTGTTCAACAACCAGATGGTTATGTTAAAGTAAGTGAAGAACAAAAAGTAGGCCAGGCTGGTTGCAAAAGAGTATGTACAACAACAAAGTGTTAATTTTGAAAAAGCATTTGCACCGATGGCTAGAATAAAGACCATAAGACTTATCCTGGCTCTAGCAGCTAAAAAGGATTGTTGTGTCTATCATCCAGATGTGAAGGCAACGTTTCTTCATGAAGATCTCAAAAAGACTGTTTTTGTTCAACAACTAGATGGTTATGTTAAAGTTGGTGAAGAACAAAAGGTGTATAAATTGTCTAAGGCTTTGTATGGTCATCGGCAAGCTCCAAGAGCTTGGAACCTTTGGCTGGATAAGGTGTTAAAGGAGTTGGGTTTCAAGAGATGCCAATATGAGCGTGCTGTATATGTAAAATTGAATGGTGATTCTATGTTAAGCATAGGAGTATATATGGATGACTTGCTTATAACAGGAAGTAGTTAAAAGGAAGTGGTCGAGTTTAAGCAGTAGATGAAGTCACGGTTTGAAATAACAGATCTAGGAATGTTGTTTTCTTATCTGGGTATTGAGGTGATTCAGAAGAATGAAGGTATAGTAATCAAGCAAGCTGCTTATGCTGAAAAGATAGTCAAGTTGGCAGGAATGGAGGGCTGTAATGATACAAAGTATCCGATGGAACCTGGTCTTTGGTTAGGTAAAAATGAAGGAGGAGAAGATGTGAATGTGACCGACTACCAAAAGTTAGTTAGGTCATTGAGGTACTTAACCCAAACAAGACCAGATTTAAGTTTTCCGGTTTTGTATGTGAGTAGATTCATGCAGGCACCGAAAGAAGCTCATTTTAAAGTAGTGTAGCAGATAGTTCGGTATATAAAGGGTACTATGCATTATGGTATCAAGTTCAAAAGAAAAGAAGGAGGGACTTTGCTTGGATATAGTAACAGTAGTCATATGACTTGTGGTGATGATGGTAAGAGTACTACGAGGAATGTGTTTTACTACAATGGGTCACCAATTTTATGGGTTTGGCAAAAGCAATCAACTGTTGCTTTGTCTTCATGCGAGGCAGAATTTATGGGTGCAGCTTCTGCAGCTTGTCAGGCCATTTGGCTGCAAGGATTACTTGTAGAATTGACCGCGAAAAGGGAAGAAATGGAAACGTTGTTGGTTGACAACACTTCTTGTGATGACCTTAAAAATAAGGTTAGACAAATTAAAATTTTGGGAATTATTATAAGTTAGTATCATAGTATACACAGTAGATCAAGAATTGCTAAGATGTTTTAGCATGTATAAGTATGTGTATATGTTTCTTTAACGTGCATGCATGCATAAATATTTACGCATATATGTGTATATTTGGGATATGATCATGTAAGTGCCCCATAAGATATCTAATACATAAGCAAAACTATTGTTAAGTGACGAACAAGATCAAAACTTATAATATTTTTTAACAAAAGTCCACAGCGGACGTGTAAGGTTCCACAGCGGACGTGTAAGGTTCCACAGCGGACGTGTAAGGTTCCACAGCAGACATGTAAGGTTCCACAGCGGACAAGTAAGGTTCCACAGCGGACATGTAAGGTTCCACAACGAACATGTAAGGTTCCATAGTGGACATGTGAGGTTCCACAACAGATGTATAAAGGTTCCACAGCGGATGTATGAAGGGTTCGCTGCGGATGTATAACAATAAACATAAAAACTTAGGCTAATATTAGTCACTTGATTATCAAAATGTTTACACAAACTAATCCAAATCAATAGATTACTAGAATACTTATTTGAAACTAATCATTAACTAAACACATAAACACATTAGCATGAGGAAAAGACACCTATCCCTATTGCCACTCAACCCTCTTGGTAGTTTGACACACACACCCCTAACTTGACACACATTAAGCCTACATAACACCTCATCAAGGCTAAGTAATCATTACAAGCTACTAACACACCCCTTATACTTCGACCGAACTTATCAACACCACCATCACCTTAGTGCACCACCACTACAACCCACCTCTCTCTACTTCTCTCGACAACCATCACAAACCAAAAAGAACCTTCTCACCTCCAACACCCCCTCTTTCTCTAGGTTGTTTTAACACTAAAGAATCATCATCAACATCCTTTAAGGAAATATCCAAGTTCAAGAACACTTTTCTTCAAGATTTGAACCCAAGGAGATTGAAGTCTTCATCAACCGTCCTTTTCATCTTTCTTTCAAAATTAAAATCAATGTTAGAATTATGAAACTCTACAACTAAAAAGTTGGTGAAAATTATGTAAGTGTACAAAATACAATTGAACCCTTATATATCATCAAAAACTAATTACAAATTTCATAAAAACTTTGATTTCCAACCAAAATCAGTAACTAAGAAAGTTTCAAAGGTGTTAATAAAAACAAAAGATTTAAATAAAGGGTTTAAAGATGTTAAACTAATTGATTATTACATGATTAACTAAGCTATACTAAGTTGAATACTCAAATTGACTATGATTGTGGGAATAAAAATCTGGAAAAATTATAATGATCTTTATAATATACTGAAGTTACAGAATAAAATTTGTAAATTAATTCTTTAATATGATTAAGTTTTATATTTTAGAACAATTAATAAGAAGAAAAATCAAAAATAAGAGTAAAACAGTAGATAAATCATGAAAATTTTACATAAAATGTGACATATTCTGTAGAACATTCTACGTGATTTTTAAAATTTTTAGAGATAAACAGCTATTTCTACTATTAATTTGAAATATTGTAAAAATTACAGAAAAATACCAATAAGGATATCTGAACTAAAATTTTTATATGATAATCTTTGTATGAAGTTGTTATTGCTTGTACAATTTTATAAATTTTAGAGATTTTTAACTACTGTTTTCAAAAATTAAGTCTAAATTAAGGATATTTTTTATTATTAGAATAAGAAATTGTTCTAACAGATAATTGTTTTCTAGAAAATATCTGATCAGTTGCTGAAACTAAAGTGAGTAACATAGCCCCTTTTTATTTGTACGTTTTGGGGGAAAAAGCATACTATGTATATTACTGTTGATGCTAACGTGAATAAGAATTTTGATAAGATACTGTCATTAATTGACGTAAGTCACAACCATTAATTCGCATAAGGAACCGTCAAGTAATGTAGGTAGTGCTACTTAGGAACATGTTTCCTGCACCGACTGGACACAGCTAAGACTGTCGAATAAGTGTCGTGATGTTATATTATTTGATTCTATGATTTATATGTGATAGTTATGAATCACTTGGTATGTAAGTAGGTTTGGGAGTGGTATTGTTTATGTTGCGTCAGTAAGAAAAATTTTGTTAAGTTATTAACTCTATGTTCTCCCTAACTTTTGTTGACTGTTTTGAGTATTCTTTTTTAAGAGAACAACATATTTTATAATTTCGTTTATACGTTCAACTTGTTCAATGAATGGAATGAGTACGTAGGGCAGCTGTGCGTTTGGCTAACAGTAGATTTGATGGATTTCAGCCACTTTGTGGATGTTCACGTTCATTATTAGCTGGAAAATGTTGAATTTTTTGTTGATGTGTGATAAGAACTAGTGTAATAGTCTCATTTGAGACAAATTTTGTAATATGTTGTAATCCAACAATATATATATATATATATATATATATGACTAATGAAAGTTTGGTTTATTTAACTGCTTTGAATGTATGTCTTTGTAATCAATATGTTATGAGCCAAAAGTCACACCCAAGCATCTCACGCTTCCGCCGGGATGTGACAGTTTGGTATTAGAGCCATTGGTTATAGAGAATCAGGTATTATTAATAAATGCCTAGACTATAACCATAAGCTTATGTGATAACTTTTAGTCTGATTACATAAATAAAAATTTACTGATAAGTTTTAAGAGAACATATCTATGTTTAAACAATAGTGTATTGTCTTATGAATAAACATGCGAGCTATACATGAATAATATTTAGTGCCTAGTTGATTAATTGTCTTGACTAGTAAAGGTGTAGAATTAATTACGTAAAAATTTTTGCTGCTATGAGTACTTATAATTCTAATAGCTACCATGTTGAAACTGATTCCTCGAAACATTTGGACCCTAGCAACTATAAACAAATAACACCAGAAATAGAGCCTTAAGACCAAATAGAAATATCCCAACCAGAAACTAAGACCAATACGAAGCAAAAAATTTTAATCCGATGGGCACCCGTAACAATGGGAGGTTATATAATTATGACCCCAAGGAAGACTGTACGGCTTGGT
Organism: Flaveria sonorensis; assembly: GCA_025506505.1. Classification (NCBI taxonomy): domain Eukaryota; kingdom Viridiplantae; phylum Streptophyta; class Magnoliopsida; order Asterales; family Asteraceae; genus Flaveria; species Flaveria sonorensis. The sequence goes on from CM046437.1 coordinate 57,823,248, forward strand.
AAGAAGTTTTCAACTAATAAGGTTAAAGATCCAGAAAATAGAAACCCAGAAACCTTTCCCACGACATCTGACATGACACCCACAATTCAACCTGACAATTCTGAAACTGAAGAAAGAAGAATTAAGAGGCAAAGGTTGGATGAATGTCAGATGGAAACTACCAACCAGATTCTTAAGAAAGTAAAGAAGATACAATGAGAAAATCGGATGATCCAAGCAGATGTCAAGGAAGTGAAGAAAGGAAGCAAAAGTATCTTCACTAGAAAATGGAGCTGGGTTTGGGAAAAAAATTAGAAACATAGGAAACCCTATCTATTACGTGATTACTTTAAATATGTAGAATAAAAATACAATGACATATTTTGTTATGACTATTAAATATTATGATATAGTTTGAGTAAAATTTTGTGATATTAGTATAATTGGTATGTAGTGAAATATGCCGCCAAGGAAAAATACTCAGCCTGTACAAAGAACTACACGTGCTGGATGACCAAGAACTAGGTCGGGAGAAGAAGCTCCGCCAATAAATCTCAATGCAAATTAGAATGAAAGAATTTCTCAAATAGTGACTCAACAATTGGAAGCTGTAATACCTCCGTTAGTAACTCAACTCCAACAGACCCTTAACTTTGGAGTTATATACACTTGTAAGGCCCCGTTCCCGAAAAACCTCACAGTTGGACATTCACAGCACAATTTATAAAACATTTCATAATTTATCAAACATTGCAGCAGAACTTAAATATCAAAAGCCATTCATTTGTTTATAGCCACTGTTGCTAAGCAATACATATTTGTTAATAGTTACAAAAGATCATTAGTTTGCATTTCGAAACAACAATGTTATATTCATGAATGGATGTCAGCCTTGTCCCGACGAGTAGCCTCCCCGAGTGCCATCCTCAGCAATATTACCTGCAAACTAAAAATGCATAAAAGTCAGCTTTGTTGAGTGAGTTCTAGTTTTAAAATCATTAGAAAATACCTTGTAGGATTTATATACGAAAATACTCTTTAAAAAAATGCTTAACCATTCCTTCGTATGTGATCACACATCATACATACATTCAATTATCATTCATTATCATCATTAACTTTCTTCACCATTTTCATGGCCGTTCACTTGAACTTTTACTTTTAATCTTTCACCTCGATATGGACCAAAGTGCTATACCCCCCATATAATGCGCATAAATCTGGTACTGGGCCTGAGGTCTATAAATAGACCCCATCCGTGGTGCACTAATGCTGACTCAAGTACCAGGGCAGCAACAGTGGTCCCCTTATTCTTAAAGATTGATCCTGTGTGTATCCTCTGGGGTTAGCTAAACCACACACAGTTGAGCTAACAACCTAGCGGTTGTGAACCTCATTGTGAATTTGCTTGCAAGACTTTCTTACGTTCTTAATGTTCCACTTTTCATTAGCATTAATCTTTCACTTGATTAATAATACTTTATAATTATGAACAAACCACATAAGGCCACATAATAATATCATAATAGGCACATAAGGGCAGCCCACAACATGCATAAGATAATCAAATAAAAGCATCAAGTCAACCATGGTCAGACCCTAATTTCTGATCTTCCAAAATCCCAGAAAAATTCCTCAAGTCCTAAAGAAATGCGGATGAATGAGAACAAATGCGGGTGAACAAAACTAATGCGGGTGAACGAATTGCAAATGCGGGTGAACAACTTGCAAATGCGGGTGAACAACTTGCAAATAAAGATGAACAACTGTAAATGCGGGTGATCACTTGGTAATTATTCTCTTAAAGGAAATGCTAATGAACGCTGTAGCAAATGCGCATGAACAAAAGAAGTGCTGATCGACACTTAGGCTGAATTAAGACAAATACGGATGAACACTTCAAATGCGGAGGAACACTGTAGCAAATGCTCATGAACAAAACACATGAAAATTTCACAGTGGATGAACTATCAAACTTGTAATTTAGACTTATGCTATAACCAGTTCCAGGACCTCATTCTCATTCCTTCTTAACATAGATCTATCATGCTAAACTCTTAAAGCAAGCTTACAACCTCATAAAACACGGAAATCATACACGTACATACACAGTTAACATTCATGACGGTTGTAAAACATTTTATATGCATTTTCAGCCCCAAAGAAGTTTAAAAACATAAAACCAGGGTCATAGAACTCACCTATTGCAACAAACAAGTGAATCTCCTCCCAACTTGCGTGCACAAGAGTTCAAACACCTAGAACAAGCCAAAACAAACACCCAGACACCAAGAACATATAGAAATCAGTTTCTAAGGTTGAAACCTCAAAGAAACCGAACCAATTAATCACAAAAACCTACTAACCTTGAAGATTCTTCTTCTTCTTCTTCTTCACAATTCGACCGAGAGAAAACACCCATCTTTCTTTCTTTCTTTTCTTCTTCGGAAAGCAGTAGCAGAAAGAGCATGGGCGTCCATGCTCTTTATTCACCCACTTTTGACTTTTGTACTATTTTACACTTTTCACCCTTCAACTTTGGCCTTTGAACCCTTTATTCAAGGTTCTTCTCTTCTTTTGCACTTTTTGGCCCTTATAAAAATTCAGGTGTCACAAGTCTACCCCCCTTAGAGAGGTTTCGTCCCCGAAACTTGTCATTCTTCAAATAAGTGAGGGTAGTGCTGCCTTATTTCTTCTTCGGTCTCCCACGTAGACTCAGAACCCTTTCGGTGTTTCCACTGCACCCGCACAAGTGGAACCACTTTATTCCTCAACCTCTTCTCCTTTCGATAGACGATTGCCACCAGTTGCTCTACATAGTTAAGTTCATCCACTTCGATATCTTCCAGTGGTACAATCATGTCTTCGTCGGCTAGGCACCTTCTCAGATGAGATACATGGAATGTCAGATGAATTCCACTTAACTCCTCGGGAAATTCTAATCGATAGACTACCTCCCCTACTCGTGCAATGATTTAGAAAGGCCCTATGTATCTCGGGCTCAAATTGCCCTTTTTCTGGAACCGGATGGTCCCTTTCCAAGGTGAGACCTTCAACATGACTCTATCACCCACGTTGAATTCAATCGGTCTACGCCTTTTGTCGACATACGACTTCTGCCTATCTTTCGCCGCCTTCATAAATGCTTTGATCTTTTCCAACTTTTCAGTCGTAGCCTCGATCACCTCGATACTTCCCAACTCTTTATGCCCGATGTCTCCCCAACACACGGGCATCCTACACCTTCTACTGTATAGCATCTCATATGGTGGCATACCAATGCTGGCATGATAACTGTTGTTGTACGAGAACTCCGCCAACGGTGGGTGATCATCCCAATTTCCCCAAAGTCGATCACGCAAGCACGAAGCATATCCTCGAGCATCTGGATCGTCCTCTCAGACTGACCATCTGTTTGAGGATGGGAAGCCGTGCTAATGTGTAGTCTCGTCCCCATGATATCATGGAATCTCTTCCAAAACTTTGATGTGAACCGGGTATCACGATCCGACACAATAGACACCAGCACACCATGGCGAGTTACAATCTCTTTGATGAACAGGTCTGCCAGTCTCTCGGAGGAATACATCTTGCGGATCGGTAGGAAGTGAGCACTCTTTGTCAATCGGTCAACTATTACCCAGATGGTATCGCACCCCCTCGTAGTACGGGGTAGCTTCGTTATGAAGTCCATGGTGATGTGCTCCAACTTCCACTTGGGTATATCCAATGGTTGGATCTTCCCATATGGCTTTTGATGCTCTGCCTTCACTTGTAAGCAAGTAAGGCACTTACTCGCATACTCCGCCACATCACGTTTCATACCCGGCCACCAGTAATCATTCTTCATGTCTTGATACATCTTGGTAGCACCGGGATGAATGGAGTATCGAGTTTTATGAGCTTCATCCATAATTCGACCACGTAGATCCCCGTATCGAGGAATCCACATCCGTCCGAAGTGGTTTTTAACCCCGTGGGTTTTCTCTCCCAACTCCACAACTAGACCTCTCATTTGTTCAGAGTTAAGGCATTCTTCCTTCAATGCCTCATTCTGAAATTTCTTAACCTGTGTCATAACGTCTGAGGTCATCACCAACTGATACACCTTTACCTGAATCAGCTCAGGTCTCTCTTTCTGGCTAAGGGCATTGGCCACTATGTTGGCCTTGCCCGGGTGGTAATGGATCTCGCAATCATAGTCTTTGATCAACTCTAACCACCTTCTCTGCCTCATGTTGAGATCTTTCTGCTCGAAGAAGTATTTCAAGCTCTTGTGATCCGTGAAGATTGTGCACTTGGTCCCGTATAAATAGTGCCTCCAAATCCTCAACGCCAAGACCACCGCAACCAATTGTAAATCATGAGTGGGGTAATTAACTTTGTGGGTCTTTAACTGTTGGGACGCGTAAGCTATCACTCATCCACGTTGCATTAGCAAGCAACCCAGTCCCGAATAGGAGGCATCCGAATACACCACTAAGTCTTCACTCCCTTCAGGTAATGTCAAAACAGGAGCTTGAGTTAATCTTGCCTTTAACTCCTCAAAAGCATCCTCCTGTTCTCGTCCCCACACAAAATTCACATCCTTGCATGTCAACTTAGTCAAAGGTGAGGCTATCTTGGAAAAGTCCTGAATGAACCTTTGGTAGCAACCCGCCAAACCCAAGAAACTGCGAATCTAGGATGGCGTTTTTGGAGACTTCCATTGCATTACCGCCTCAACCTTTGCCGGGTCCACCATAATTCCTTCGGTATTCACCACATGACCCAAAAATTGAACCTCGCGTAACCAGAAAGCACACTTAGAGAATTTAGCATATAACTTTTCTCTCCTAAGTGTCTTCAACAATTCACGTATGTGATCGGCATGTTCTTCTTTGCTCTTTGAATAAATCAAGATATCATCAATGAACACAATCACTGATTTATCCAACATTGGTCAGCAGACTCGATTCATCAAATCCATAAAGGAAGCTGGCGCGTTGGTTAAACCGATAGACATAACGAGGAACTCATAATGTCCATAACGCGTGCGAAAAGCTGTCTTAGGAATGTCTTGCTCCTTTACCTTCAACTGATGATAACCCGATCGGAGATCTATTCTAGAAAACCAACTGGCTTCTTGAAGCTGGTCAAACAGGTCATCAATCCTTGGTAGGGGGTATCTGTTCTTCACTGTCAACTTGTTTAATTCACGGTAGTCTATATACATCCTCATACTACCATCCTTTTTCTTTACAAATAATATCAGAGCACCCCAAGGAGAGATACTCGGTCTAATAAACCCCTTGTCCATTAGTTCCTGTAGCTGATCCATCAATTCTTTCATTTCGGTCGGAGCTAACCGATACGGTGCTTTGGTAACGGGCTGCGTACCGGGGATCAGGTCGATCTTAAATTCTATCTCATGGTCTGGTGGCACACCTGGTAGATCTTCGGGAAACACATCCGGGAAATCACGTACCACTGGCACTTCTGATAATTGTGGTATCGACACGTACATATCTTTCACGTATGCCAAGTAGGCACAACATCCGTGATTCATACACTTCTCTGCCTCTGTCATCAAAATGACTTTCGGAACCGTAGTGACGCGATCACCATAAACTGTCACTGAACTCCCATCGGGTGCAACTAACCAAATCATCTTCTTTCGACACATGATGTTCACCTCATAGGCTGCCAACCAATCCATCCCCAGAACTACATCAAATTCGCCTAGGGGTATCATAAATAGTTTAGCAGAGAACCTATGGCCTTCTAACTCTATGCCATAATCCTCAATCATATCAGAAATTCTGGTAGACTTACCAATTGCAGTTTCTACATCAAATGGCTCATCAATTCTCCTACTACTAACAGGCAGCTTTGCACAGAAAGCAGTAGATATAAAACTCCTACTAGCACCAGAATCAAATAATATAGAGGCACAAGTTTGATTTACTATAAACATACCCGACACGACGTCGGGGTCTACCCGTGCTTCCTCTCGGGTCATCAAGAAGGCTCGAGCACTTGTCCTCTGCCCCCTTCTTCAACCACCTTCTTGCCCCTAGAGCTCTCAGCCTTCGGCTTCCTGCATTCGTGGCTTCTGTGGCCAGTCCCGCCACAATGGAAGCACCTCGACACTCCACAATCTTTTGCCATATGACCGGGCTTCCCACATCTAAAGCAAATATTTGATCCCAAACGGCATTCCCCTCTATGTTCCTTCCCACACTTGTCACACCGCTTCAACCCCGAGCTTGAAGCAACAACCCGACGGTCATCCATCCTCAGCCTCTTGCTATTTGGGGTGAAACCATCACGCCCAAACCTCTTCCCATTCCAGTTCTTGTCACCACCACCTGTCTTCTTCACCTCAACCACCGACACCTCTCTCTCATCGTAAAGCCTCCCAGCCAGATCCACTGCCGACCTAAAAGTGCTTGGTCGGGCAACAATCAAGTGCTTGCGAACGTCAGCCGGCAGTCCCTGCACATACCTCTTAATCTTCCTCGACACTAGCATCACCTAATCCGGCACCAGTCTTGCCATTTCGTTAAACTTGATGGTGTATTGCTGGTGGGTCATGGTTCCCGCCTCAAGCTGTAGGAACTCTCTCTTTATCTTTTCTAGTTCCCTATGAGGACAGAATTCCTCAACAACCAACTTCTTCAAATCTCCCCATCTTATCCTCCCGATGGCCCTGCTGCCCTAGGCTTGGACAATATTGTCCCACCAACAAAGAGCCGAGTCAACAAATGAGTGAGTGGCAAATTTAACTTTCTGGTCCTCCCTGTACTCACTAATATCCAACACTGCCTCCATCTCTCTAACCCAGCGGTGGGTGGTAGCAGCGTTACCGTTGCCGTCAAAAGTAGGGGGTTTACACCGTTGGAATGCCCCGTAGCTGCATCCCCTCGCGGTTTCCCGCACCTCTACATCTTCTTCATCATTGGAGGCTCCCTTTTCAATATTCATCTACTCCTCATCATCATGATCTCCCTCATTCTCCCTTCTCCCAGCAGCAGCCCTTCTCTCTTCCTCCTTTTCCTTCCTCTCATCCTTCCTTACGGCCCGGATCACCTCAGTCAAGACAGACGGTAGGATCGTCTGCATGACTTGGTGAACCTCGTCCACCACTACCTTTTTTACTGAGGCCCTCAAATTGGCACTCTCATCCACTCCCTCCGGGTGATGAATCTCAGGCTCAACAGGAGCCGTCTCTGTAGTTCTTGTCTTGTTCTTTGTGGCCCGTGGTCTACCAGCACGACCACCTGTACTCCACCTCTAGAAGCCTTAGATGATCTACCTCCAGCCATCCACTTAAACACTATAAGATTCAAACACCAACACGGTCATTCAAGGTAATAGCTCAGTTAATGTTAAGTATAGTAAGTCCCTAATTACAGTGGCCAGTTGTGATTAGCCACTTACTTTACTCTTCATCCCCCGAGCATTTCCTATCCTGAATACATTAGCATTTAAATCTATTAAAAGCACATAAATCAAATAGCATGCGCACATAATACCGGTTATCATAATGAAAAGAAATACCTGATGATACGTAGCTACTCGGGCTGGCATCCCTCCATTCGGTCCCATTTTCAGTTTAAGTTTAGGTTTTTTTTTTTTGAAAATATTTACCCATTTCTCTTAAACCTGGCTCTGATACCAACTTGTAAGGCCCCGTTCCCGAAAAACCTCACAGTTGGACATTCACAGCACAATTTATAAAACATTCATAATTTATCAAACATTGCAGCGGAACTTAAATATCAAAAGCCATTCATTTGTTTATAGCCACTGTTGCTGAGCAATACATATTTGTTAATAGTTACAAAAGATCATTAGTTTGCATTTCGAAACAACAATGTTATATTCATGAATGGATGTCAGCCTTGTCCCGACGAGTAGCCTCCCCGAGTGCCATCCTCAGCAATATTACCTGCAAACTAAAAATGCATAAAAGTCAGCTTTGCTGAGTGAGTTCTAGTTTTAAAATCATTAGAAAATACCTTGTAGGATTTATATACGAAAATACTCTTTAAAAAAATGCTTAACCATTCCTTCGTATGTGATCACACATCATACATACATTCAATTATCATTCATTATCATCATTAACTTTCTTCACCATTTTCATGGCCGTTCACTTGAACTTTTACTTTTAATCTTTCACCTCGATATGGACCAAAGTGCTATACCCCCCATATAATGAGCATAAATCTGGTACTGGGCCTGAGGTCTATAAATAGACCCCATCCTTGGTGCACTAATGCTGACTCAAGTACCAGGGCAGCAACAGTGGTCTCCTCATTCTTAAAGATTGATCCTGTGTGTATCCTCTGGGTTAGCTAAACCACACACAGTTGAGCTAACAACCTAGCGGTTGTGAACCTCATTATGAATTTGCTTGCAAGACTTTCTTACGTTCTTAATGTTCCACTTTTCATTAGCATTAATCTTTCACTTGATTAATATACTTTATAATTATGAACAAACCACATAAGGCCACATAATAATATCATAATAGGCACATAAGGGCAGCCCACAACATGCATAAGATAATCAAATAAAAGCATCAAGTCAACCATGGTCAGACCCTAATTTCTGATCTTCCAAAATCCCAGAAAAATTCCTCAAGTCCTAAAGAAATGCGGATGAATGAGAACAAATGCGGGTGAACAAAACTAATGTGGGTGAACAACTTGCAAATGCGGGTGAACAACTTGCAAATACAGATGAACAACTGTAAATGCGGGTGATCACTTGGTAATTATTCTCTTAAAGGAAATGCTAATGAACGCTGTAGCAAATGCGCATGAACAAAAGAAATGCTGATCGACACTTAGGCTGAATTAAGACAAATACGGATGAACACTTCAAATGCGGAGGAACACTGTAGCAAATGCTCATGAACAAAACACATGAAAATTTCACAGTGGATGAACTATCAAACTTGTAATTTAGACTTATGCTATAACCAGTTCCAAGACCTCATTCTCATACCTTCTTAACATAGATCTATCATGCTAAACTCTTAGAGCAAGCTTACAACCTCATTAAACACGGAAATCATACTCGTAGATACACAGTTAACATTCATGATGGTTGTAAAACATTTTATATGCATTTTCAGCCCCAAAGAAGTTTAAAAACATAAAACCGGGGTCATAGAACTCACCTATTGCAGCAAACAAGTGAATCTCCTCGCAACTTGCGTGTACAAGAGTTCAAACACCTAGAACAAGCCAAAACAATCACCCAAACACCAAGAACACATAGAAATCAGTTTATAAGATTGAAACCTCAAAGAAACCGAACCAATTAATCATAAAAACCTACTAACCTTGAAGATTCTTCTTCTTCTTCACAATTCGACCGAGAGAAAACACAAAACCCAGCTTTCTTTCTTTCTTTTCTTCTTCGGAAAGCAGCAGCAAAAAGAGCATGGTCGACCATGCTCTTTATTCACCCACTTTTGACTTTTATACTATTTTACACTTTTCACCCTTCAACTCTGGCCTTCGAACACTTTATTCAAGGTTCTTCTCTTCTTTTGCACTTTTTGGCCCTTATAAAAATTTGGGTGTTACAACCGCCTGGAGAAAATAGACCAGGAAATGCCAACGGATTAGAACACCATGAGGAAGAAGTTATAGACGGAGTTAGAAAAGGGTGCTCTTATAAGATTTTTATGTCCTGTAAACCCCAAGACTTTGATGGAAAAGGCGGAGCAGTGCAAGCATTATGTTGGTTAGAGGAAATGGAGTCAATATTAGATATCAGTGATTGTGCTGATAATTGTAAGACTAGGTTCACTTCACATTCTCTTAAAGGAGAAGCACAGTCTTGGTGGAAGATGGAAATCCAAACCAAAGGAAGAAATGCTACTAATGGATTAAGCTGGGAAGAATTTAGGAACCTAGTAATTGAAATATACTGTCCCTATAATGAAATAGAAAAGATGGAAGCAAAATTTTTGGCACTAGAAATGAAGGGTGCTGCATATCAGGAATATACAGATAGATAAAATGAGCTATCCAGATTGGTACCACATCAGGTGACACCAAAAACAAAAAGGATAGGAAGATATATCTAGGGTTTAGTACCACAAATAAGAGGATTGGTTAAATCTGCAATGCCCAATACTTTTCATGATGCAGTGGCTTTAGTGGGAAGTTTGACTGATGAGATGATAAGGAATGGATCATTAGCTGATCCAAAAGTAGGAGAGAAAAGGAAATGGAACACAACAACATAAGAATGAAATTTGGAGGAAACTGGAATAAGAAGATAAACAGAAATCCGGAAAGGAACTTTATGGGAATTGCACAGGAAAGGAGGCCACAGACAGAAGGTCAACCATGGTGCAATACGTGCAAAAGATACCATGATAGAAATGTATGCTGGTAATTTGTTATAATTGCAAGAAGAAGGGACATACATCAAGAGAATGTAAGGGACCCACAAATCCTAAGCCAATGTGTTACGAGTGTGGAAAAGAGAATCACCTTCGCAATGAATGTCCGGAGCTAAAAAGGAAAACTCTAAGGAATAGGAATCCAGACAATGCGCATGGTCGAGCATTTGTACTTCAAGCTGAAGAAGCACGTCATGAACCAGAAGTTGTGATGGGTACATTCCTTATTAACGATCAATACGCATCTGTATTATTCGATACGGGAGCAACTTGAAGTTTTGTTTCAAATACATTTAAACCCTTACTTAGACTAGCATCCAAAAAACTGAAAAATAGGTATATGATAGAACTAGGTGATGGAAAAATGATAGAGGCTAGTGAAGTTATTCCTAATTGCAATTTGAATTTAGATGATCATTGTTTTAACATTGATCTGATCCCTATTAAATTAGGAGGCTTTGATATTATTATGGGTATGGATTGGTTAAGTAAGAATCAGGCAAAAATCATTTGTGGAAAGAAAATGATTAAAATTCCTTTGATTAACCATAATACAATTCTTTTCATATACGATGAGAAACCTAGAGGTACTATTAAGACTCAGAAATATTTGAAAAAGAAATGTTTAGCATTTCTGGCTCGTGTAGTTGATACGAAACCGATTAAGAAAAACTTGGAAGATGTTCCTATTGTTAGAGAATATCCAGAAGTATTTTTTGACGAGTTACCAGGATTACCGCCCCCTCGTCAAGTAGAATTAGAAATTGAATTAGTAGCAGGGACTGCACCTATTGCTAAGGCTCCGTATCGTTTGGCGCCATTAGAAATGAAGGAATTAATGAATCAATTATAGGTGCTGTTGGATAAAGGATTCATACGCCCTAGCGTTTCACCAAGGGAGCTCCAGTCTTGTTCGTAAAGAAGAAAGACGGAACCTTTAGGATGTGCATTGATTATAGAGGGCTCAATAAAGTAACCATTAAAATTAGATATCCTCTCCCTAGAATAGATGACCTATTAGATCAAATGCAAGAATCTAGTTACTTTTCAAAAATTAATTTAAGGTCAGGATATCATCAGTTAAGAGTACAAGATGAGGATATACCTAGAACTGCATTTAGAACACGATATGATCATTATGAGTTCTTAGTGATGCCATTTGGGTTAACTAATGCTCCAGCAGTATTTATGCATCTAATGAACAGGGTGTGAAAACCTTACTTGGATAACTTTGTCATAGTCTATATAGATGACATTTTAATCTACTCCAAAAGTAAGGAGGAACATGAAGAACACCTAAGGCTAACCTTGGAACTACTTCAGAGAGAAAAATTGTACGCCAAATTCTCAAAGTGTGAATTTTGGAAAAGAGAAGTACAATTCTTAAGACAGGTGGTTAACCAAGAAGGAATTCAAGTCGACCCAGCAAAGATTGAAGCAATTAAGAAATGGGAAGCTCCAAAAACACCAACTAAAGTACGTCAATTCTTACGTTTTGCTGGTTATTATAGAAGGTTTATAGAAATTGTTTCGTGAATAGCCCAACCCTTGACAGAATTAACTCAGAAAGATAAGCCATATGTTTGGGGAGAAAAACAAAATACTGCATTTGAAATCTTAAACACAAATTATCTAGTACTCCTATTTTAGCCCTTCCAGATGGTATTGATGATTTTGTAGTATATTGTGACGCATCACATCAAGGTTACGGATGTGTTCTAATGCAACGAGATAAAATAATTGCATATGCATCTAGACAACTCAGAGGGAGTGAAAGGAATTATACTATTCATGATTTGGAATTAGGAGCAGTAGTAGTTGCACTAAAGATTTGAAGACATTATCTATATGGAACCAAGTGCAAAATTTATACAGTCCATAAATCTTGCAACATATATTTGATCAAAAGATGTTGAATATGAGGCAAAGAAGATGGGTGGAGTTACTGAGTGATTATGATTGTGAAATCAAGTACCACCAGGCAAGGCAAATGTAGTGGCAGATGCTTTAAGTAGGAAGGAAAGAATTAAGCCATTACGAGTCCGCGCTATGAGAATGGAATTACACATGGATTTGAAAGTCAATTCAAGAAGCCCAACAAGAAGATGAATTGAAAAGTGTGATGGGCAGAACGAATAATTAGAAGCTACGTTAGATAGAATTCTGAGATTTAGAGGAAGAATTTGGATTCCGGATAATGACATGCTTAGAGAAACTATTCTAAAGGAAGCACACAAATAGAGATATCAGTACATCCAGGAAACAAAAAGATTTGAAAAATCAGTACTGGTGGCTAGGTATGAAGAAATCCATCACAGAATTTGTAGGAAAATGTAATACATGTTCAAGAGTAAAAGTTGATTATCAAAAACCCTCAGGATGTTTACAACAACCAGAAATCCCTGAGTGGAAATGGGACCAGATTACCATGGATTTTGTAACCAAGTTACCCAGAATTCCAAGTGGTTATGACACAATATGGGTTATAGTTGACAGATTGACTAAGTCAGTCACTTCTTGCCAATCAGAGAAGATTATAAAATAGAGAAGTTAGCAAGGATCTATATGAAAGAAATTGTGTCTAGACACGGAATACCAATTTCAATAATATCTGACAGAGATAACAGATTTACTTCAAGATTTTGGTAGACTTTACAAAAAGCATTAGGAACACAAATAAACATAAGTACAACATATCATCCACAAACAGATGGACAGAGTGAGAAAACAATCCAGACGTTGGAGGATATGTTGCGAGCTTGTGCATTAGATTTTGGTGGCAGTTGGGATGTACACTTACATTTGATAGAATTTTTCATATAACAATAATTACCATGCCAGTATAGGGGCAACTCCATTTGAAGCATTATACGAAAGGAGTAGATCACCTCTATGTTGGAATGAATGAGTAGGGATAGACAACTTACAGTATATCTAAAAATTTTGTATCACCGTCTAAAAAAGAAGAGTTATTTGATTCTAAAAGAAGAAGGAATAAGTTAAATCCTAAGTATGTTGGTCCTTTTAAAATAATAGATAGAATTGGCCTGTAGCCTACAAGTTAGACCTGCTCAGGAATTAAGTGGAGTACATAACACTTTCCATGTATCCAACTTGAAGACATTAATGTCTGATTGATGAGACGTTAAGGATACCAATAAAAGAAGTCAAAATAGATGAGAAACTTCATTTTATGGAAGAACCAGTGGCATTTATGGATAAGGAAGTGAAAAGATTAAAGAGAAGTAAGATCCTAATAGTGAAGGTAAAATGGAATTCAAAACGAGGACCTGAATTCACATAGGGACGGGAAGATGAAATCAACATATTTATTTAAGATTAAACTTAATGAAAAGGAAAAATATAGACTAACTCTCCATATCACTAGATAGTAACAACAGATGACTTTCGGGGTGAAATTCTTGTTACAGGGGGAGAATGTGACGATCCTAAAAATAAGGTTAGACAAATTAAAATTTTTGGGAATTATAAGTTAGTATCATAGTATACATAGTAGATCAAGAATTGCTAAGATGACTTTATTTGATAAGAATTGTTATCTATATGTTTTAGCGTGTATAAGTATGTGTATATGTTCTTTAACGTCCATGCATGCATAATTGTTTACGTATATAAGTGTATATTTGGGATATGATCATGTAAGTGCCCCATAAGATATCTAATACACAAGCAAAACTACTGTTAAGTGATGAACAAGATCAAAACTTAAAATAATTTTTAACAAAAGTCCACAGCGGACATGTAAGGTCCCACAGCGGACGTGTAAGGTTCCACAGCGGACGTGTAAGGTTCCACAATGGACATGTAAGGTTCCACAACGGACATGTAAGGTTCCATAGCGGACATGTGAGGTTCCACAGCGGATGTATAAAGGGTTCACTGCGGATGTATAACAATAAACTTAAAAACTTAGGCTAATATTAGTCACTTGATTATTAAGATGTTTACACAAACCAATCCAAATCAATATATTACTGGAATACTTATTTGAAACTAATCATTAAATAAACACATAAACATATTAGCATGAGGAAATGACACCTATCCCCATTGCCACTCAACCCTCTCGGTAGTTTGACACACACCCCTAACTTGACACACATTAAGCCTACATAACATCTCATCATGGCTAAGTAATCATTACAAGCTACTAACACACCCCTTATACTTCGACCGAACTTATCAATGCCACCATCACCTTATGCACCACACTACAACCCAGCTATCTCTACTTCTCTCAGCAACCATCACATACCAAAAATAACCTTCTTACCTCCAATACCCCCACTTTCTCTAGGTTGTTTTAACACTAAAGAATCATCATCAACATCCTTTGAGGAATTATCCAAGTTCAAGAACACCTTCCTTCAAGATTTGAACCCAAGGAGATTGTAGTCTTCATCAATTGTCCTTTTCATCTTTCTTTCAAAATTAAAATCAAGGTTAGAATTATGAAACTCTACAAATAAAAAGTTAGTGTAAATTATGCACGTGCACAACATACAATTGAACCCTTATATATCATCAAAAACTAATTACAAATTTCATAAAAACTTTAATTTCCAACCAAAATCAGTAACTAAGAAAGTTTCAAAGGTGTTAATAAAAACAAAAGATTTAAATAAAGGGTTTAAAGATGTTAAACTAATTGATTATTAGATGATTAACTAGGCTATACTAGTTTGAATACTCAATTGACTGTGATTGTGGAATAAAAATCTGGAAAATTATAATGATCTCTGTATATATTGAAGTTACAGAATAAAATTTGTGAATTAATTCCTAATATGATTAAGTTTTATATTTTAGAACAATTAATAAGAAGAAAATAAAAAATAACAGTAAAACAGTAGATAAATCATGAAATTTTACATAAAATGTGATATATTATGTAGAACATTCTATCTGATTTTTAGAATTTTTAGAGATAAATAGCTATTTCTACTATTATTCGAAAACTATAAAAATTGCAGAAAAAAATACCAATAAGGATATATGAACTAAAATTTTATATGATAATCTTTGTATGAAGTTGCTATGCTTGTAACATTTTATAAATTTTAGAGATTTTAACTACTGTTTTCAAAATTAAGTCTAAATTAAGGATATTTTTGATTATTAGAATAAGAAATTGTTTTACAGATAATTGTTTCTAGGAAATATCTAATCAGTAGCTGAAACTAAGGTGAGTAACATAGTCTCTTTTTATTTATAAGTTTGGGGAAAAAAGCATACTATGTATTTTACTGTTGATGCTAACGTGATAAGAATTTTGATAAGATACTGTCATTAATTGCCGTAAGTCACAACTATAATTCGCATAAGGAACCGTCAAATAATGTAGGTAGCGCTACTTAGGAACATGTTTCCTGCACCTACTGGACACAGTTAAGACTGTCGAATAAGTGTCGTGATGTTATATTATTGATTCTGTGATTTATATGTGACAGTATGAATCACTTGGCATGTAGTAGGTTTAGTTGTGGTCTTGTTAATGTTGCATCAGTAAGAAAAAATTTGTTAAGTTATTAACTTTATGTTCTCACCAACTTTTTTTGACTGTTTTGAGTATGCTTTTTCAAGAGAATGCACGTTTTATAATTTCGTTTATACGTTCAACTTGTTCAATGAATGGCATGAGTACGTAGGCCAGCTGTGCATTTGGCTGACAGTGATTTGATGGATTTCAGCCTCTTGTGGATGTTCACGTCCATTATTAGCTGGGAAATGTGAATCTTTTGTTGATGGGTGATAAGAACTAGTGTAATAGTCTCATGTGAGACAAATTTTGTAATATGATCCAAACAAAATTATATATATATATATATATATATATATATCTATATATATATAGATATATATAGATATGTGTGTGTGTGTGTGTGTGTGTGTGTGTGTGTGTGTGACTGATGAAAGTTTGGTTTTTAACTGCTTTGAATGTATGTCTTTGTAATCAAGTGTTATGAGCCAAAAGTCACACCCAAGCATCTCACGCTTCCACCGGGATGTGGACACTTCTGCTATAGATTGATGAAACATCCGTGTTTCATGGAGAAGTAAAGCATATAAGTACTAGATCATTTCATACGTGAATGCATGAAAGAGAGCAGATTCGTGTGAACATGTCAGTGGTGATATGCAAAAGGCAGATGTTTTGACTAAAGCATAGCCGCGGTCAAGTTTAATGAAATGAGGTTTTTGCTGGATTAGAAGATTTGCATGGGATTACTTGGAATTAGAGGGGAGATTGTTGAAGGAAAGGTTAATTCCAAGTGTGTGCAAGATGGGCAATGTATGAGGGGATCATTGTTTTGTAGTGTTTAAAATTGTTTTGTTAGTTAAAACGTTTTGATTGATTGGATATAAAAAGATGAGTTTAGAGTTTCAATTAGAATACTCTTTCACATTGTTGATGTGTAATCATCATCTTCATCAATAATAGATCTGCAATTCTTGTTTTTCTTGGTGCCTGTTATCATATGGTGGAACTTTGTGATTCCAAGAAGAAGATGGCTAGTTTCTGATAACGGAAGCTAAATCGGATTTGATCGCTCGCCTGCTACACCGCTGTAGGTGGAAATCATGCTCCATAGCTTGAATAAGTCCTTCAAGATCATGTCTCATTGATGCTGCTTTTTGAACGCTATAGGTTTGGGTTTATAATCAAATGTTACTTGGTAAGGAAAATGAATGATATACTGCAACTGGGTACGTCAAAAATGCTTTACAAATGTAAGAATACAAATCACAGTTGACACAAATTAAAAAGCTTAAACAAATGGTATTCAAGTAAGTAGAATTGCAGCTTAATTGACTTGATGGTTTGATATAAGTATTCTAGTGATTATATAGACATAATACACTAGTGGTCGATTAAGTTAGGGTCGATTAACTAAGTGAACTGATGTGGACTTAATAATTTAATAATATAAGTCAAATACAACCATGGAAAAAAAAGAGAGATTATACGAATGGTCCCTATGATTGATAATATTACAAGTTTAATCCCTAGATTTTAAAAAATTGTAAATTTAATCCAAAATATTTATGAGATGGTTGCAAGTTGGTCCCTGTCATTAATGGCCGTTAGTTTGTAACGAATATGCATTTTTATTAAAAGTAAACCCAAATAAAAAATGACTAAATAGATTGGTATCTCATCTTTCTTAAAGAACTCTAAATAGATTGGTATCTCATCTTTCTTAAAGAACTTAAAGCCCCACCACCACCACCATCGGGTCATCTTCTTCAATCAACCGATGACAACTCTGACAACTTCCGACAACCACCACCGTAGATTCGAGCCCCATCATTGCAACAATTTTCCGACAGCCACCACCATAGATTCGACCCACCATGATTTTGAAATATATAAATAAGGGAAAATTACGAAAATGACCAATTGACCAACTCAAATTATAAAAATAACCATTAACCATTCAAAATAAGAAATAGACTTTTGACTTTGACCCTCGCCACCGGCGAGGAAAATCATGAAACCTCATCCACGTGGATTAAATATCCCTCACCCATGTGTCCGTATCTCGCCACGTTATATTGGGTATTTAAAAAAATAAATAGGCGCGGGGGTCCATCGAACTAGGCGAGGGATTTGACCCATCCTCGCCCCGTCAGCGAGGACACTTTGTTCCAGGTGAGGGAATGGACCTACATCTCGCCACATCACGAGCCATGTCAGCGAAGGGAGAGGAAATCGAGGTTAGGGGGCAAGAAACCGAGGCGAGGGATGTGACATTCCCCTCGCCGGGTCAAAATGACAAAGGCTATTTATGCACGACTATAGAGGCGAGGTATTGGTCAATGTCGGCGAGGGATGTGACACTCCCTCGCCAATCAACGAGGGCCTATTTTTCGAGGCGAGGGCACATTACTGTGGTTGAGGATTATTTAAATGAGGGTGGGGGACCTGTGGTGATGTGGGACTCCGAAATTTTTAAAAATCCAAAAAGTTTGTTTAGCAAATCTTACGAAAATTGTTTAGAAAATCTTCCAATTTTAGAAAATCGTGGTGATGGAGCACGAGTTAGTTTTTGTTTATACTTTCTACTTTTACTGTTATTTATTCTTTATTGCTTTTATTATTGAAGTTGTTTATTATTTTTATGCAGGGTTTATATGCATCCAATAGTATTACTATTAGATGTAATGTAAAAGTTGCAAACAGCTTTACAGTAATTAAAAGACAATCCTAATCAACTTGTTAGGTTAACAGCACATGTTTTACAAATGGTTACTATGTGAATGCATTAGTAATGATGCATCACTATTCATATGATATTACAAACGCAGTTCATACCAAAATCCGTAGAACGGTATCAACTTTTCAATTAATGGACAAAACCTCCAATTTGGGCGTAAAGAATTTTGTATTATTATCGGGTTTGAATTTGGTGATATGACGCGTCAAATTATTCCTAGAGAACAAATTTTCTCGATACCGTTTTTCATAAAAATGGAATAATTAAACATACGTTAGATGATTTAAGAGATGTTTTTGATAACAGGTTACACATGTTAGATGATGCAACCGTATAAAAGTTGTTTATTATACTTGTTCACAAGGTTTATGGGATTAGAAGGAAAATAAAATTTAAACATTCATTCTAGACTTAGTTATCATTTTGGGGCATGGAATGATTTCCATGCGGTACATATCTTTGGAATCATATTACCCTCATTTTCTATAATGCTCTTTATAAAAATAAAAGAGAAAAACCAAAGAAAAACTAAGATACAACATTAAGGATTTGTTTGGGCATTTAAAGCAATTTTTAATTATATTGATTATTTTTTATTATATATTAAATTAAAATATTTTATTGTCATAGATTGGATTTTTGAAGTGTTTCCGATAATGAATAATTATGGGAACGACGTGGGTACGTGCCAAGAGCTATTGATCGTCCTCGTATGAGTTTAATACCGTGGGAACGAGCTTATCTATTTTTAAACAATTCAAAAGAGGTAAGTATTATTTTTAATAAATTATAGTAATATTATTTTATTATTTTAATAATATTTCTTTAAAAATTTCAGGGTCAGTATTTACTGTCAAATATTATTTCAACACAGTTTGACCAGTCGAGAAATTATACCGAATAAGCGTCTTTATTGGGGTGAAATTCCACTGAGCATAAAGAACTAATCTTTGAACATGCTGACCCTGACGGCACAATGTGCCACACGTTGATGAGTGTTTTGGAACGCAAAATATTTATTCAGAGCAGCCACAAAGCATATAATACTACTGTTGTGACCCGAAAATCATAGAGGAAATAGTTCATAGATTAATTGTAAGACTGTGCGGCAAATCACCTACCAAAATTAATATGGTCAACTATTTTTAACAAAAAACATAAAAGGTTATATGGTAGTTTTTATAAAAATATTACCTGCAATCTGTCTACGATT
The DNA here is from genome assembly GCA_025506505.1 of Flaveria sonorensis. Classification (NCBI taxonomy): domain Eukaryota; kingdom Viridiplantae; phylum Streptophyta; class Magnoliopsida; order Asterales; family Asteraceae; genus Flaveria; species Flaveria sonorensis. The sequence continues at coordinate 57,843,091 of CM046437.1, forward strand.
AAAATACCATTTTGGTAGATATTCTCGAAAAAATCAACAAGCCCAATAATTGGTAGTTTTCTAGCATGTCGTGACAAGCATTGATGGACTCAGCGCTATTAGACGTCATGAATATGATAACAACTTCCTGAACAGTGTGCTCTTGCCTCTTTTCAAACCCGACATTGACTAAAGTATTTTTGAACGCGTGGAAGTATAGCGGGAGTCTATAAAATCGCACTTCAAAATCAGAAACTCTATAAGCTTACAGGTTTGCCACCACAAGACTCATAATTTTTTCTTTCATTGACTTCAAGCGTAAATTTTTTGAACGGTGGAAGTATAGCAGTGAGTCTATAAAATCGCACTTCAAAATCAGAAACTCTATAAGCTTTACAGGTTTGCCACCACAATGACTCATAATTTTTTTTTTCATTGACTTCAAGCGTAATTAACATCAAATGATGACAACATAACCCATGATATGCATGTGAAACACAGTCTAATTGCCATATTAATTAAGGTAGCTCTATCAGATATAATTGCCAAATTTGGATAATCACCAATACAATATTAAGTTTTGATAAAAACCATTTCCAGACTCTCCGCTCTCTGTTTACCAACACTGTATGCAACTGGTAAAATCTGATGTTTCCATCCATACCTACTGCCAAAACATGGCGCCTAAAAACTTCCCTTTAAATGTGCCCCGTCAATCACAATCAAAGGCCGTAAAAATTGCATAAAACATAGAATCAAAATAAATAAATAAGTTAGTATTATTAAAATATTATTAAAAAACTTACTCAAAAAATTTCTTACCGCTGCCACGATCGCGACAATATCATTCAAAACGTCCATTTCATCTACAACAATGTCGGTGACCGTACCGGGTTTGCTTTCTTCAAGTTGTAGCAGTAAATAGGAAGATGCGGAAACGATTCTTCTGGAGACCCTTAAAAGTTCAAGCGCGTAAGCCTTGCCACGCCAAGCTTGAGCCTACGATATGCTAACTTTGAGTCTGTCTTTAATATCATTTATAATTTCTTTACTCCGGTAAATTCGATCGCTATCTTTTATTTGTCTTTAATGATATGACCCAATACTTTTGTTTGCTTGACGAATATTGCGATAAAGTTTGTGTTCTTGAACAACTATGTACTGATTTAAAGTATATGTACTGATTTAAAGTATCTAACTTGAAAATATACTTGTATTTTTAAAACAATACGCACAGATACACCATCGCAACCATCGTTACGACATGACACCTCAAATCTACTTTTTGATGATTTAACCACTTTATACTCAAACATTCGGTAAGACACATCGTACCCAATATCAGTTGTAATTCTTCTTTGTTGTTGAAATAATAACCTTCAGAAATAGTTGACAACCCAGAGCTAGTATTTTTGAGTGGATTATTTGTAGGATCCACTAATGACTCCGATTGTGAAAAAATGTATCTTCATGAACTTTATACTCGAAATGATAGGGAGGCAAATCCTCTTGTCAAAAAATCCTCATTTTTTATTTTCATAATATATTCTTGCTTAACATCATTATAACTCTCGTCATCCATAGGAATATTGTTTAAATCATAAATAACTTTTCAGTGTCATTTGTAAAATTAATTTTTTTTTCGTGGATAGCAGAGCTACTACCAACATCGATTCTTTACTGACGAATAACGGATTTGTTTTGACATTAAGAAACAACATTCATAAAATATAATAAATCTTTAACATCAGATATATCAATAAAATGAGTATAGGTAGACATTTTATACAATAACTGTATATAACTTTGAATGCTCAGTTTTGAAGAAATGATATCCTTTAATTCATCAAACGTTATATTACTAGATAAACTAAAAACATGTCTAACACATTTACTTTTTAATGGTAGATATTCTTCAACACCGTTTACAGAATACCATTTACCACCACGTATAGTATGATATTAACTGACAATTTTACAAAGTTCAGAGAACTTTAAGAAGAAAATAACAAGAAGGTTGAGAAGAATGTAATATTTTATAAATTTGTTAAGAGTTTACATTGTATTATATAGGGCAAAATAAAATTAAATTAAACTTTTAATTATTTAAAGAACAATAAATAATTAAAAATCTCAGATTTTTTGGTTAAAAAATTATATATTATTTTTAATTATGGGCAAGGGGGCATTTTCGTAATTTTGGGCGAGGGATTCTCATAATCCCTCGCTGACTCAGTGAGGGATCAAGCCACGTTAGCAAGGAAGTACACGTGGGTGAGGGATTATGGGAGATCCTCACTGTCACGCTAGCTGGGCGAGGGTTATGTGGGATGGACACGTGGCGGGCTGCGATTGGTTGTTTTATTTCATAAACTTCAATTTTGACCCGTTATTTTAGTAATTCGATTTGGTCAATTGGTCATTTGGTAATTTTCCTATAAATAAATGATATAAATTTAGGAATTATTGCAAACCAATCCGAAAAGGGAAGTACAAATCAATTAGAGAGCTGGAATCAATCAACTAGTTTATGAATCATATATCACAAAGTACAGTACTAACATCTAACTGGTTAAACAAGAAGTGTAAATCATGAAAATTATTCTTAGGTTAAGCATAAATACATAATTAGGCTTGCGAACTGATCATGAGAGTGAAGGTTGGCTGGGTACCTTTGGGAAGAAAGTTGTTCTTGGATGTTGCATGCTTCATTCTTGCAAGGTTCCTAAATCTCCTTTGCCATTTTTGAGCAAAAAAGAAAGCTCCAATTCTGTTATAAATTGTTAGTAATGATGGTGGGGCAAATCTAGGGTGTGGTTGTCAGAAGATTCGGTGGTGGTTGTTGGAAGATTCAGTGGTGGTTGTTAGAAGTCACCGGAGTTGTCGTTGGTTTATTGAAGAAGATGACCGGATGGTGGTGGTGGTGGTGGAGCTTTGAGTTATTTAAGGAAGATGAGAGAGCAATTTAATTTATTTTTTATTTGGTTTTATTTTTAATAAAAATAGTCCATGTGGTTTGAGAACTGCAAGTTTAGTCCTCACATTCATTAAAACTAACAGCCATTAACGGTAGGGACCAAACTTGCAACCATCTCATAAATGTTTGGATTAAATTTGCAATTTTTAAAATCTAGAGACTAAACTTGCAATATGGTCAAACCACAGGGACCATTTGTGTAATTTTTTCAAAAAACTTTTTAATTAAATTTAAGCTTTTGATTGATCATGATTCATGATTCCGGGTAATGAATTCATTTCTCACAGTTCACTAAATTTAAGTGTTTCAATACATAGACACAAAGTTAAACACAAGAAAACTAAACCGTAGTTAGGTCATGATCATGGTGAAGAATTAGCCGATCATGAAAACAAAGAAAAATAAAAATCATGAATGCTTGATTCTTCATATACGATTTAGTTATTGATTCTGGTTTCTCCTTACTAGTTAGAAGTTAGCAAGCAGTTAGCAGTTAGCAAATATTAATAAACTTAATAAACCATATCTTCTCTAATAAAACAAAATAACTTTAAACCACATGATTATTTTCTAGCCCTCCATGTCATCTCCATCTAGGCTCCACCTAGAATTATCCGCATATCATCACCACAAAAACTTACTATAAAGTGCTCATCACGATCGATTCCACATATTGTTGCGCTTGATAATCAAATTAAGACAGATGTGTGCTTATGTGATATCAACAAACATTAAACAAACTCAATCGAATATTATTAATCAAATGATTACAATACCAAAGGAGTATACATCGTTTAAGCTAGATCCACCTGAGGTGAGCTTCCCTCGGGCAGCCTATCACACAACTCTCTACTCTCTCACCCTCAGAGTACTTTTACACAAATGAACACACATAATGAAATACAAAGGAAAGAAGAACATCTATATATACTATGCAGATGTTCTCGCGCGGCAACTCCAAGTTTTCACGCAATGAGATCTTTATCATTCATCTTGGAGTTCTCGCATCCTTGTATTTCTCATATGATTTGAGTTTTTGCTTTTCACTTGATATTGTAATCCATAAAGTTTAGGTCCTTACAATTTTCCCCTATGGATTATGATATCAAGTTATGTTTGACTTCAGTCACTCATCTTCATAAATTATCTGATCCTAGGTATCTTTCACTTTAGTCTTTCCCCTCAGCTGTAACCTTCTCCTAATATATAGCTTCGTAAAGGATATCATGTCTGAATCAAGATTAAAATTTTATATCATGTTGAATCAAGATTAAAATTTTCTATCTGATTACTTACAACTTAATATGTATTAGGCATATGACAGAGAGGTCCAACTTTATTTTGGATTCCCAAAGAACCTGATTCTTCAATCCAATGACAAGATTCTGTGACGACGAACTAGATCATATAAAGCATTCTTCCCCCTATGTAAGATGTAATAAGCCCAAATTTTCAGGGTAAGAATACCAAACAATCTTGATTCTTCACTTAATTAACCCGTTCAATCATTGTCCCAATCTGTATGAAAAGATAAGCCCACATTGTCAAGTTTCAATTCACAAACGACCCAAATCAAATGTTGTAGATATAGAATCTTGAACTTGACCATACAACACAAACCCCTGTTTAAGTACCAAGCTTCAAATCATCCAGCATCTTTCAGATATATAGACACAAAACTCTTTTTTTAAACCTTCAAATGCTAACAACTTTTTGCATCTGGATCATGTTATTGCATTTTGCAAAGTTTTTGCAGAAATTGAAATCAGTCATAGTTTTTTGTATGGATGACAAAGTTTTCACATGGTGAAGTATTTACATGAGAAAATTTTCACAAATGATGGTTACTGTTGCGAAGATTTTGCATGAAAATTTTCTCATGAACGTTTCTCATGAAAAAGTTTTCTCATGAAAAGTTTTCTCATGAAAAAGTTTTCTTATAGAAAAGTTTTCTCATGAAAAATTCTCTCATGGAAAAGTTCCTTCATGAAAAGTTCTCTCATGGAAAGTTCTCTCATGGAAAAGTTTTCGCATGGAAGTTCTCGCATGAAAGTTCTCGCATGGAAAAGTGTTCTCGTGAAAAGTTCTCTCATGAAAAGTTTTCGCAAACTACGGTTAGTTTTGCAAAGTTCTTGCACAATATAGTTACTTTGCGAAAACTTCAACCAAAATCGACTTTTATGAGTTCGAATCACTGCTACAGTCTAAAATCTTCATTTCCATCAATAAAATTCGAAGACGCTGAGCGTAATGATGTAACAAAGCCGATTTCAAGTGTGTCACCCTCGGTTTCACCTCTTCTCCTTCGAAACCGGTCCAAACTCGATCTAAACCTTTTAGATGTTCAACCTCCATGTTTAACGTCTTGATATGGATTGATGTGGAATCCGTGTATCAAGAGCAACACCTTGCTCTGATACCAAATGTAAAGTCCTCATCATGATCGATTCCACATATTGTTACACTTGATATTCAAATTAAGACGGATGTGTGTTTGTGTGATATCAACGAACATTAAAACAAACTCAATCGAATATTATTAATCAAATGATTACAATACCAAAGGAGTATATATCATTTAAGTTGATCCACCGAGGTGAGCTCCCCCCGGGCGGCCTATCACACAACTCTCTGCTCTCTTACCATCAGAGCACTTTTACAAAATAAAAACATATAATGAAATACAAAGGAAAAAAACCTATATATACTATGCAGATGTTCTCGGCGCGGCAACTCCAAGTTTTCGCGCGATGAGATCTTTATCATTCATCTGGAGTTCTCGTATTTTTGTATTTCTCATATGATTTGAGTTTTACTTTCACTTGATATTGTAGTCCATAAAGTTTAGATCCTCACACTTACAAATTTTGGTAAATATCTTGTTTTAAAACGAGTTTCCTTAGTGAGACTTAATTAATCAAATTAACTTCTTTTTAAAATAAATATGAGATTTAATTTTGTTAAAATACAATTTATTTTCTAGCTATTTTTAAAATTAAAATACTTTAAAAGGTATATAGGAGGTTTATGAATATTTATAAATAATGATTATCTTGTATATTATTATATGCTTATTATATATAATAATTTCATTGATATGTTATTTATAACATATATTAGTACATATATAATATTATTATATAATTTTCTATTTTAACCCGTATAACACACTAGTATTTAACCTACGATATATATTTGGTTTCACGTGTGGAACTCGGAAAAACATTTGGAGTAACCATTCAACCGATTCTTTTTATTATTATTTTTTATCATACATAAAATCAAGTGATTTTAGCTTTTAAGAGTGCTTGATCAATTTTCTCGTGTATAATGTTTTCAACTTGTTAATGGTATCATTTGATTCTTTGTCGCTGTAACATATAAAATACAAAAATGAATAAAAACAATGTATTTTTATAACTACAGTGATATATTTATAACAATTTTTTTATCTAATACCATGTATATAAACGTATTGCTCAATGCTTCTTTTAAGAGTTTTATAAAAATTTCGGCATACTAATTTTTTTAAATGCAAACCATTAATAAAGATTATATTATGTTGGTATTTTATTTAAAATAACATGTTAAACCAAATCACATAAGTATAAAACTAACAAAGTTTTTCGGAAAACGTATTATTTTTTTTCTCGTCTCCTTTCTTAGAGGGGCATTAAAACAGGTTTTATTTCAAATTGGTTGATCCAAATCGTTCATGTAGATACCAGTTCCTAGTTAAAACTGATTTGAGTAAACAATTATGCTTCTGTTCAGGATGTTGACCTTTTATTTTAGGTTTGAGCGGTTTTTGGCAGCTTCGGTTCGATTTCGAACTAGTGCAACTACTAAGGAATATAAATGGTTCCAACCTACGCTTATATTGGTTGCAGACCAGCTTTTATAGGTACTCGTTCCACATTGCTGGTTCAGGTAGGCGGTTCTGATTCGAAAACCATTTTTCCTCCACCTCTACTGTCTTCTCTCTTTTTAAACAATACCACATTAGCACTCATCTTTAGCCGTACCTACGTATGTAATTTGTTTACCACGGTCCACAATACCACTAAATGCATTAATTTGATAGAAAGCCTAACAGACCATCTTGTTCAAGCACATATATCTTGTCTGTCCACTAGATCCAAAGTTCTCAACAATTGAACAATATGTTGGTTCACTTATGAGTTAATGGGTTCGTTTTGGTCACCATCAATTACCAGATATGGAATATGATTATAGACTTCTGGCCAAACGGCCTGGTCCCACAGCCCACGTCAAAAATCAAAATGTGCAAATGGAGAAAGCCTTGCAACATTATGGGGTCACTCATCAACTTGTAAAGGCTTATCACCCATAGACGAGTGGCAGTTACAAATGAGTAACCATGGTCCTAAGCGCGAAAACAGTCCGATCGAATCAAAAGGATTAGACTCCTAAGCTAGATAACGCACTTTGGGCTTTCCGCATAACTCATAAGACGCCGACCTATTTCACACTGTTTCAGATGATTTATGTGAAAGTCATCTACCAGTTGACTTAGACCATCATGATTCATGGGCATTACAGATGGTGAACCTAGAACTGTCCTATTCGATCAGTTGCATGAATTAGAGGAATTGCGATACCACGCATACGCGCATTCATAAGGATATAAGCAGAAGATAGAGGATTTGCATGATGGACGCTTGAAAGGTAACAAAGAATTCAAGTGCTGGGATCTGGTTTTGTTGTTTAACTCATGATTGAAACTGTTTTCCAAGAAAGCTAAGAAGTAAGTGGTTGGACCTGTTTGTGGAGAAAGATTTGTTCCCCTATGGAATAATAGAAATTGAGAGTTCTGACAGAACTACGTTTAAGGTAAACAACCATCAAATGTAAATAGAAACATCGAGGCTATTTACTTGCTATTTACCTCGGTTTACCAAATAAGTCAATGATGTGAGGAGTTAAGTTCAGGAACCGAAAAACCAAGCACCCTCGAGAGGTAACCTGTATATTGTACATTTTCATATGGTTTGGTTTATTACCATTGGCTTAAGTATATTTCGTCTATTGTTTAAGTTTGTACTTAGGTTTTCCTAGCACATGAAACTAAATCGAATTGAACCATCATCGTACTCAATATCCATTTGAAGATGGTTTGATTGTGTATTCGGTTTTGCATTTGCCGTTTTTCTCATTTCTAATTTCATTATTCAGGTCAGAAAACCAAGGATGAGCGCAGTCCAAGTACGTATTCTTATGCTCATAGTTTATGCCCGCATCTCTTCGTCAATGCAGGGCACATCCATCTCTTTAGCTTTATTGTTTCACATGACAATTCATCTAATGCGCACCATTGATCGGAAGTTGATGTAGGCACTTTGAGTTCAGTAGAGATTAGAGGCATTGTCTACTAGGACGAAGACATTGATTGACATGCCTCGGTGGCAGCATCAGGAGCTGACGCTTGAGTTCTTTTCTACTTTCCAGATTTATCAAAGGATCGCATTAGATATATGGGATTCCATGAGATTCACACTTGGACGATAGAGCATACATACACGATTTGGTAGTCTCGGTGGAGATCTGAATTATACATGGAGGAGCAGACGAGGGAGGCCATTTTTAATGATACTGTTTAGGGTATGATGGCTAATTCAGGCCCATTAGGGGTTACACACACGTAGTTAACAGAGGGCAACCATTGTACATGAGTTTTGGCGCCCAGGTTTTCATTCATCTCTTATCATAGACTCGGTTATTCATTATGTGCCTAGGGTGATTGATGGCACTATTGAGGGATGTTATTACGGGAGTGACAAGGTCACCGTGTTTGATTTATATATGTTTTAGGTACTCGGGTTAACCTGGCCATCCTTCTTCTGACCTATCATGCGCGAGATAGGAAGAAGTCCGGACATTTGTGTGGTGGCACATATGTAATGAGGCTAGCAGACCATTGGAGCCGACCATGCGGATATCCTGGGAGAATTTAGATCAGATAGAGTTGGTTGAGGTCGTAGATGGTGTGAGGATGTTTCGAGCATCGAGAGAGATTGTAGGTACTCCTACTCCATAAGGTAGAGGTGTACAAACCGATTTTTAGGGACAAAACCGGTTTTAGGGCCAAACGGTTTGGTTTTCAAACTGGTCCGGTTTGAACCGGTTTTTTCTCAACCTATTTGAACCCCAAACCGGTTCGGTTCCTAAACCGATTTCAATGCAAAGATTCCCAAACCTATCAAACCGGTCCGGGCTGGTGTGAAAACCGGTTCGGGCCCAAACCGGTTCGGTTTTTTTTTTTTGTTTTTTATTTTATTTTTTTAATCCAAAGTAATTAATCAAAATTTTAAATAAAATATAATTATGATTTATGATACATGTAAAATTAAATATGATTATTTGTTTTTATCATAAAACACATTTATATAATTATTTATAAATATTAAAACATAAAACATTACAAAAGGCTTAAAATTAAATTTATTTAATAATTTAACTCTTAAAAATCAAAGATTACATAAAATATAAAATACAGGTACTATTCAAAATATTTAAAATTCTACTTTTTCATTTTAAATGCATTTACATATTAATTGTAAAAATTAAATATAAAAATTAATTATATATTTAAGTACACAATTTAAAATCAAAGTGAAATATATAATATATAAAACATAAAAACAATTCAAACAACGTAAAATTTAAAAACTAAACATTTAGTCTAGTCGTTCTCCATTCGTTGGATACTTTATTCTTCGCCACCAGAACCGAGCTATTACGAAGGCACTCATCATATACCGCTTTATCATCGGTCATTCCGGGTGTTAATCTACTCTCTTCCTCGTCCTCGTATAATTCTGCTTCATATTCCAATTCTCCTTCAAGTGAGCATTTGTCTTGTATTCTTTCCATGACATCCAAATAATCCTTCAAGCAAATTAACATTTCAACCGCTTGGGGAGTGAGTGGAGTTCGTCTTATCGATATAATCCTGCCACTAACAGAAAAAACAGATTCCGAAGCTACCGTGAAAGCTTGGACTGTTAGTAAATCTCGGGCCATGGTGGATAGGATGAGAAATTGATCTTCCTTATCTTTCCACCAAGCCAACAAGTCAAAATTTTTAGTATCTTGTGGAGTTATGGTGGATAAAAAGTTCGTTTCACCATACCTCCTGAGTTCACTACTCGGAGTGCTACCACGTTGATGTTTATTACATTCATCCCTTAAAGTATTATATAAAACAAACATTGGATCATTTGAACTTTTGGCATATGCCGCATGCCTCAATGACTCATAGATGTTTGATGTTTCACCATATTTTCCTAAATAAACATCAAACATTTTTTATAAATGTTCGTTAAATTAGCTTTTAAACTTTGACCATAAAAAAGTTTTCTTCTTCTAAATCAAATTAGATGTAGTTTTATCAAGTAAAGTTTCAACTCCCAGTGTATTTAAGCAAGGGTTCAAAGCAGCGGCACATGTAATGGTAAAAAACACTAAAAAATGGTCAAAAAGTACAAAAAACGGTTAAAAATGGCTATATAGTCGTTACATAACGGCTAGTTTTTGAAAACTGGTTTGAGAACCGTTTGGGAAGCGGTTTGGGAACCGGTTTGGGAAACGGTTTGAAACCGGACGGTTTTGGTGCCGGTTTGAAACCGGACCGGTTTGGTGCCGGTTTGAAACCGGGCCAGTTTGAAACCGGTTTGAACTTTTGAACACTCGAACCGGAGAGGAAACGACGGTTGGACCGGGCCGGGACCCGTTTGGGCCGGAAACTGGTTTCGGTTTTTTTGCCGAACCGGTTTTTTTGGCCATGTCTACCATAAGATGTTCAGGAAGCTGACCGTATTCCTGATTTGTCAGGTTCCACCTCTTACAAGGGGTATCAGACGTCATCTGACTACCTTGTTATTGATTTAAGTCGAGCAAGTGAGACAGATTTTTGTACAGGAGAGGTTGTTTGTTGAGCAGGGTAGGCAGTCTAAGTTGTTAAAGTTATTATTAGGTCATATAGGCATTAAGATTCCACATCGAATTGAGACATCCACAAGACAACGCTTCAGGGTCTGGGACACACAACATGATCTGGAGTTTTTATCTTTTTGGTCTATTTCCGATCCTTGGTACTTTTCTTTTTATAATCATTTTGATCATCAACATGATTATATATATCTAACTTAATATCAAAGGATTTGTAAGGATCTTTAAAGACAATACAGATCAATCTCGTGAGAAGAATACGAAATGTAATCGCTCATGGTATAGTAATTAGAAGATTAAACAACAATATGAAGATGATTCAAGCAACACATGTTAATAAATTTCAATTTCTATTACTTTTTGATACAAATGAATACAAGTTTCGGATCTATACAAGTCTCATCCTCAATGACTTTAGACTTAGCAGTCTTAAAGTCCTTGAAGTTGGATTTACTCTGTCTCTAAATCATGTTCCTTATCCGGTTAGCCTTCCCATAGTTGCTTGAATTGTTGAACGAAACACGACCCATAGCACAGAAATTAGAAGCTCTCAGTGTATGAAAGTCATGCTCGTCTTGATAATACTCTATCACTCCTGCTCATCTCTCACCACATATATCTTCTCTCACTATCATAAGTCCAACTAAAGATCTGCTCTGAATTTTCACACCTTGTAAAGGTTTGGAATGTCTAAGCGTATGTATATAGGTTGGAGGTGGTGGTGCATCAGCTGTAAGATTCCCAACCTAACGTACTGCTTTTTGTCTTGTAATATCATCAGTCTTGTTAGTCGGTTGCTTAGCTCTTAAACCATCTACAATCTCTCCTTCCTCAACCAAAATATCTGAGAATACGTTTTTTAGACTATTCCTAAATACATCTGTGTAATCCACAGTCTCTTCTAAATCATCAAATGGACCGAAATCTTCATCAATTCTTCAGCAAGATTTGTTGCTGGAAATTATAACTCTTTCTTGTACATAGCTTTAGTAGCGGGATCCAAAGACATAATCATCCAGATCATTAGATCTTGGTCCGAAGACATTAGTAGAACCTGATGAACCCGGCGAACTGGTAGCTAAACCCATATCACCGCCCTGATCATCATCATTATCTTCCTTCTTCTTTCCCTTATCATCATACCTTCATCACCATAATCATCATTATCATCATCATCATTAATATCATCTTCTTTATCACAACTGAAATCCATCATATCTAAGTCATCATCATCATTAGCAGGCTCAGCAAACGGCACATCATGCCCAGGCTCCACAAACGCCTCTCCAGTATGATGAATACGGGTGATCATCAGTATCCTCATCAAGAACTGTGTTAGTTGATCCTGATCAACACCAGTAGTCTCTATTGCTTAACATAAACTGTTGTTGATGTTTAAGATTCTTTATCCTCTCATCTTTCTCATACACTTGCCTGTATAAATCATCAATCATCTGAGTCTTATCCATCATCTATTTCTCTAATGTAATAACTCTCTACTCAAGTGAACCGTGTGGGTGAGTCAGATGAATTCTTAACATGCTGCCTTGGCTCTGGAGTAGTATTAATGAAATCATCCATACCAAACATATCGTTATGGCCTTGGTCTCTCGGAGGTGTACTCATCACATCATCAGTAGGGCATTGGATTTGATGTTACAGTTATAGATTCTGTAACAATCATTGGTATGTCTGACGAATAGCTTCACTAACTATGACTGGTGGCTCAGACATAGGAATATCAGAACTAGGCGACACGACAATCATAGGGGTCTGACACTTACGTATAACACCTCGTCCTCTACCCCTACCATGTGGATTACTATCAGACTTAGCTCTTTTCCTGGCCATTCTCTTCTTCACCTATATGTGATGGTGAATCCTTAGGGACAAAATATATGTCTAAATCCTCAACAGGGCGCTTTGTTGGTAAGTGGCACTCTGGGTCTCTCTTGCAGAATAAAAGGAACTTGTCCAATCTGATAACTATTAGTCACGTTCACTAAACCAAAATCGACCTCTTCCTCAATAGTCATGCTAGTAGTTTGAGAATGTCCGGGAACATCATTAGGAGTTCTGGAAGAAGGACCAACTTGATCAGTCTGTTGTGGCTCAATAGCATCTTGTTAGTGAGAAGGCTGATCATCTGATTGACACTATCAACGAATCTGCCAAGTTTGGCGAAATGATCACCCTACCAAGCATTCCCGTGTGATCCCATCAGATAAGTAAAAATGTCTTTCTTCATCACCATAACAGCATAGGTGGAAGAATCAAACACAGCTAACTCAGGATGAGTAGCGTTCACGATCATCTGAATGAAACGGGGATACATGATAAACTTCTTCCCTGCAGAAGCAATCACGTTCTTCTGTATTCAGCAAAAGTAGCCTTGAATATGCTATAAGGGAAGTCATCGACTAATGATGCTAGCAGTGATCCAAATATAGCACTTAGGCTGTCTAATATCGCCTTTAAGTAATTTCAAAAATTTAAACTTTTCACATGCGATTAGTTCGATTTTAAAATAACTTCTTGCACGACTAGTATGTAATCGCATGAAATTAATTTTGATTAAAAGTTAACTACTTGCGAGACAAGTCAAAGATTCCCCTGCGAGTAGTTCTGTGCGAATTTGAAACTTCTCGCGTTTCATTTCCATTATTCGCACGTGACAAGTTCAAAAATTCAGTTTTCAATTAACGTCATTTCAGAGTGTTTTGACTAAATATGTTCGATTAGTGTCGATTACGTTGGTATTAAGGTTTATTATGACTAATGTATTTGTTCTTTAAGATTCGATTACTTATCAACTTACTTAAAACTAAACAATAACCACATATACCTTTTTTATCACTTAGATATAAATAGGCGAACACAATGAACATGTATTTCACAGAAATTGAATCAATACTTAGATAAATTTTGAGAGAAATGTAAACATTTTGTTGGTGTGATTAGTTGACTCTTCGCACAACTGTACCTTTTATAACCCTGACTTCTCGCGCGAGAAATCAGATCTCGCACACTATGACCTTTCGCACCAAATGAACTTCTCGCACGCTAGAAGTTCAAGTCTTTTTAAAAATTTTCAAACATTTTTAATTTTCTTCATTTTTTTCCTTTTGATTTATTAAGTTTGATATTATGTTTAACCAAGTGTTAATCATTAACCTAAAACCCTCAATTTTAAGAACACACTAAGTAAATTGAAACAAAACAAAATTAACAAATAACACACAAAAAAACATAGATTTATAGCTTAAAATATTTTGTAAATTTCAAGTATATGATCATATTTCTTTAAAATTATTATTAACATCATCTAGTTGTATTTAGAATAAGACTGGTTAAGCTAATTTTGTTAATATGATTTATCCATATTAAACTCAAACTTCAATTTTTACTTAGACAGATATGTTGTGATTATTATCATGTTTTAATTTTTGTATGAAATCAATGGATCTTATAATTAAAAATCTCGTAGAACCCCTATCCATCTTCAAGACACTTTTTGAGATTTCATTCACCCCAATTTTACTTAAACCTTTTACTTCTGATCAGTATTCTTATGATTATTAACTTTCTTATAATATCTATATAGAGCATAACTAGCTTGAGAAACTTTAGCTTGAGAAACGTTTCAGAACATAGAATATTAACTTGTTGTAGGACTTATTAATAGCCAGTCGGACTTATGTTTTGCCCTCGTAAACATTTAGGACTTATATGCCAATTCGGACTTACATGCCCGATCTTTTGATTTGCCTCTTGTGTCAGAACATATTCTCAAAAGAAAATATTTATCATATAGTATGATGTTTTTGACATATCTTTTATTATGCACATTGGTATCTTTTATTCCTATATGACCTTTAGTCATCTTTTTGCTCTTTTGTTAATTTCTTTGTTTTTGTTTTTGCTTTTTGCATGATCTTATCTTTATCTCTTTATATATATATATATATATATATATATATATATATATATATATATATATGAAATACCTATGAAAATTACTGAATCAGAAAGTAATGGGCTTGAGTATGACTAGACTGTAACTCTCAGTCTGTTTTAGCATGGAATTAGTATTACCACAAAACTTTGATGGGTAACCCACTTTAGTCATAGAGATTTTAGTTTCAATGCATCATAGCATAGTGTTTTTTGCATTGTCATGAAACAACCTATTCCGAAGGAATTAACATCCACCTGTTGTTAATTTCCTGTCCAAATTACACCCACCATAAGCATAAGCATATAAGTTAAATTTAGAATTTCTAGGATACCAAAGTCCAAGTTTTGGTTTGGCCTTTGAGATACTTGAAAATAAGCTTGACAGCTTTCATATGAGACTCTTTTGGATACTTTGATATCTTGCACACTAACAGACAGAAAATATAATGTCAGGCCTACCGGCCAGTGAGATACATCAGAGATCCAATCATTAATCGATACAAATGTTGACTAACATCTTCACCATTTCACCCGTGAGATCAGGAGATTAAGTAGGACGAGAAGAAATTGGAGTTAGTGCAATCTTGGAATCTTGAAATTTATACTTATCCAAAATACTATGAGCATACTTTTCTTGATGTATCAGAATACCTGGTCATCCTATTTTTACTTGAATACCCAAGAAAAATGAAATTTCTCCAAGAGTCATCTCGAACTTCTTCTTCATCATCGCTTCAAATTCCTTACACAAATCTTCATTAGTAGATCCAGAAATGATTTCATCAATATAAATTTGGACAAGAATGAGTCATCACCAGTCTTCCTTAAAAACAAAGTTTGTTCAATAGCACCCTCGTATAACCATTTGCAAGCAAATGTTCAGTAAGTGTGGCATACTAAGCACGAGGTGCTTGATGTAGTCCATAGAGTGCTTTGTCTAAGTTGTAAATATAGTTAGGATGATCTAAATCCTCAAAACCAGGCTGTTGACAAACATAGATCTCCTCTTTCATTTCACCATACAAAAAGCAGTCTTGACATCCATCTAGTAAACTTTAAAGTTCATGTATGAGCATAAGATAAAAGTATACATATTTCTTCAAGTCTTGTAACTTGAGCATAAAACTCTTTATAATCAAGACCTTCAACTTGATAGAAACCTGTAAAACAAGTCTGGCCTTGTGCGAAATAATACTTTTTCATCCGTTTTGTTATGAAAGATCCATTTTGTTTCGATCGGCAGCTTATCTTTTGAAGCTCACATAGATGCCAAACATCTAACTTCTTAAATTTTATCAGCTCATCTTGCATGTCTCAACCCAGCTATTCTCTTTCAAAGCCATTTCTATATTCTTCGGCACTACTTGAGAAATAAAGCAAGTATATAAGCATGTATTGATTGCTTCTGATTGACTTCGAGTATGAACACCTTGTGATAACGGTCCAATGATTACTTCAATTGGATGATCCTTATGTATTCTCAACTAAGGAATGAGATCTTCAGAAATAACTTTGTCTAAATTAGACACGGACCAACAGCTTCTTTAACAGTATTTCCTCCTGGTTGATAAACAATATGTTCCTCTTGATTGATGTCATTAACAGCAGATAAATCTTCAAATGAAATTTGAATTGTATCAATTGGAACATCTTATGTAGAAGAAGAACTTGGATCAGAATCCTAAGGAGCTTGTTCAACTATTGGATCAATAGGAGTCAATTCTTAGATCAGAATCAGATGGGTGAACAACTGATATTGTGGAAGAAGAAAGTACGTCTGAAGATATTCCTTTAGTAGAAGATGAAATAGGTCCAACATCATCACACAATGCATCTTGAATAGATGATGTCAAAGGTTATGTAGCTGCAAACATAACAGAAGATAGTTAAAAGTTTCAAACAATGATGCATAATCATATACCCAAGAAGGAGCATATCCTGCATCTGTTTTGTTAGATTCATGCCAATCTATATCAAATGACTCAATAATTTGTTTTGTCTTTTTATTATAAACCCTATGTGCTACTTTGTTAGCTGAATATCTAACAAAATAAAAGTCATCTGCTTTTTCATCAAGTTTTGATTTTGAATCAAATGTGTGTAGCAAAGTATAACAACATCCAAATTTCTTAAAGTATTTGACATTGGGTTTATGTTTAAAGAATATTTCATAAGGATTCATGTTTTGTTGTTTATTTATTAGGACACGATTCTGAGCGTAACATGTAGTGTTAATAGCTTTAGCCCAAATAATGAAGGTAGTTTGGCTGCTGATAGCATGTTTAAGCTACTTCAATCAATGTTCTGTTTAGTCTTTCAGTAACTCCATGTTTTTTGTGGAGTTCCTATAGAACTGAATTGTCTCACTATCCCCTTTGAATCACAAATTCATTCAAAATATGATTGAAAAACTTCATTCCATTATCACTTCTAATACGCTATTACAAATGAATGTGAACCATTCATATCGAATAGATATATGTCTTTGTCTCTCGGAGTTCTTATGAAATCCATTCATCAGGGATTACAAAGCCAGGTTTTAGAATAAGACATTCTTTATCAGTGAAGTGTGTTGAATACTTTTAACACAAATTTAAGAAACACTTAACAAGTTGTGTTTTAATTTTTCCACAAAACTAAATCTTCAAAACTTACACACCATTAGACATGGTTTGTACCTTTTTTTGTAATTTTACCTCCTCTATCACCAGCAAAAACAGCATACCCTCTGTTGTAAAGTTGAACATTTTTTAATAGTGATATGTTACCTATCATGTGCCTAGAACAACCGCTATCACAGCCATACATCATTGATTACTTGCCTTTGTTGATCCTGCACGTATGAATGAATTTAGTCAAGTTTAGGAACCCAAGCCATTGTTGACTTAAGCATATTATTTTCATCCAAATACGATATAGACTTCAATATCATATCTCTTTTATCATTGAAAATATAATCTTTACAATATCAGGCTCTAATTGTTTATCCTTTACCTTCCATTTTTGAATTGGTTTAATCTATTTTTTAACAATTTTCTTCAATGTATTTTGTACTGGAGTGAGATACTTTCTCTTAATTGAATTTTCTTTGTTCAAATAAGATTTTATCTGAATATTTGTTTATCAGTAAAAATGTTTGAATGATTTGTATTCTTATTAAATCTGCATTAAAAGAATTGGTTTCTACTATGTGAAATAGAATTATGAAATCTTTGTTTGCTTGTTGATTGATGTTGATGAATGTAATTTCTAGCCATATGATTTGGATTTCCACAAACATAACAACACAATTTATGATACGCATTTTTCACTCATGTCTTTACCTCGAACTATTTATGATAACCACTAAAGTTATCATAGAATCTGGCTTTAGTATTTCTTTGTCCTTGTGATTATTTAACAGTCTCTCTTTTCTTTCTTTCATCAAATACATTCCTAGCTGAATCCGAAGAATTGAGGTATCTTTCTTTATATATTGATTCATTCCTGAAGCCGATGAGGCATGCACAGTAGCTTTAAACTTTTGAGTCATAGCACTGGAATAGGACTAGTTTCATGATACCTGATCTATAAACTCTTGTTTCACAGGTTAGCAATAATAGGAATTTTATTTTTAAAGAAACAAGCATTTGTTTCTATAAAAATATAATCTTCCTTGTCTACATTGCCTTTGAAACAATCTATTCTTGAAATCAATTTTCAAGTCCAATGCTAATGTTGAAATATGTTTTCTTTCATTTTCTTTATGAATGATCTTTGCTTTTAATTTTTGTTGTTTGGAAGACACTTTGGACAATCATTTGTAGAAATAGAAATATCAGACTTTTTATTAATAACTAGTGATGATTTACAAGATGATTTTCATTACAATTTTTATTAACATTATCTGGAAAAACTATTTCATCATCACTTTCCCACTCTTCAACCAAACCATCTATCTTTACACTTTCTGCAAAAGAATGATCATCATTAAGTTAATTTTGGTTTTTGTGATGGATCAATAATCAATGAAAAGTTGACTGGAGTTTTAAGTCACAAGTCAGTTGAAATCCCAAACCAAAGTTTAGTTCTTCATTTGTTGTTGTAATAAATAAAGGTAAACATGTAATCATGATTAATTGGTGGTGAATATTGAATATCCAACTCCATATTTACAACCATTAATCTTCTGAGTCATTTGTGATTTGATATAACCTTCAACCTTGTTTGAAGATAACTCAAACTTTTTAACCATTAGTTTCACAACAAGAGTTCACTGTTAAGTTTGTTAATTTCCAAAGCCAGATCATTATTACGGGAAGTCAAATCAATGATTTTACAGCTTTTCATGAAGATTTAATTTTGATTGATAAATTGATTGTTTAAAACCTTCTAAACTTTTCTTTAAAAATATTTTCATCTGTTTTATATTTTCGAGCTTGATGTTGAAGTTTTTCAACTTCTAATCAAGTGCTCGTAGTGAACTCTATATCTTTGAACCTTTCAACACATGATTTGTTTGACGTATACCTCATTTGTTTCTTCAAGCTTTATAGATTCTCCCAGCATTTCTTTCACCATAAATGCCTTTAAACTTCTCTTTTCTCACAACTTCCTTTTTCTGCTTTAGTTGCTGGAGTGATCTTAACAGCATTATCAACAAGAGTATGAGCAGGTGCTGGAGTCTTCTCAACAGCAATGACTTTCTCCTCATTAGTAGCTGGAGTGTTCTCAACAACTTTTTTTTTGTTTCATTCTTTACCATCTTTAGTTTCCATTTCTTGTGCTGGAGTAGTCTCAACAGCAGATTCATTAAGCACATTCTCATCATTCTTGATTAACTCTTCTTCAGCAAACACACCCTCAAGTAGATCACCAGATACAAATCAGCCAACAAATTTTCTTTAACTCCTTCTTCACCAACTTTTATCTCTGCCAACAAAGCTGTAGATAGCTTGATATCTAAGATCTCCATTTAGTCTGACCAATCATATTCTCCATTGGTATGAGATACTAGCTTTGTTGTTTGAAGAACTAGCTTTATCACCTTTTGTTTCAACCTCAACTGCCACCATTTTCTTACCACTATCATTTTGATTTGTATTTGCCTTAATGCATTCCCTGGCAAAGTGACCTGGTTTATCACAGTTGTAGCACCTCAAATTTGTCTTGTCAAACCCAATCTTGCTAGAGTTGTTTACCCCAAACATTTTTCTAACCCATTCTTCTTGCAAAGTGTTTAGCCCTGTACACCACCATAGCCATTTGGTATTTAATTTCATTGTCTTTAACATCGTCTTGGTTGACTTGCTGCAAGTCATCAACCAGATTTTTGGTGCACTCAATCTTCCAGCCATGAATGCTTCATACCTAGACATGAATGTTGTGAATAGAGCAAGATGTTCTTTAACAATTTGGATTGTTTGCTTGGATGGGTTAGATTTAACAATAAATGCTTGTTGAAAGGGTTGACTGTGTGGATAAGAGTGTGATGGAAATGAGGGACAAATGTCTCTTTGAAAGTAGAATGACAGGGTTTGTTGATTGTTGTTGCTGACATATTTTTGGTAGCTTACATAGTAATTAGGATTACTTGCCATTATAGCATATTTTTGGTTGCTGACATATTGTTGATTACTGTTGATTGCTGTTGCTCCCATTGTGTTTAATGATTTGTAGCTTTTTGTTTGTCATCCATTTCATAAGATTTGATTGTAGAAATCAGATCACTGAGAGACAAGGTAAACAAATCCTTTGTTTTCTTGATTATAGTGCAGTTGTTGTTTCAACTGTAAGGTAATGAATTCAATAGCTTCTTGTTGACAACTATATTCTCCAAGATACTCCTACACTTTTCATCTTAGTGATCATTTTTACAAATCTTGACATTTATGCTTCCAATGTCTCACCCAACACATGGTTGAACATGTTAAACTCTTGATTCAGTATATTTTTTGACTTTTCCTCATGTCTTTGTTCCATGATCTGTTCCTCCATGACATCCCATAAGACTTTAGCTCTTCTGAACTCTTAGAATTTCTGTGATATCTCAGCAGTGAGAGCTATAGTGATTGTTGCATAAGCTTTGTCATCGAGTTCAAGCTTTTTCATGTCCTCTTCATCCCACAGATGTTTAGGTTTAAGAACCAGCTCTCCTTTGTCATTCGAATACCCAGGAATATACGGTCTGTATTTGATCGACCCCAAGTTCTTGTTCGATGTATATGACATGGTTCTCAAACCTATAAACCCAATTCGGATAATCATCTTCACTGAGAAGTCTTAGAGGTTTGGTACTTGTACCAATCTCATTATCAAGGCTTAGTGTAGCAGTAATATTCTTCAGATTCCATTGTTGAAACTCAGTCAAACTTTTCAAAAATTCTTGAAACTTCTCGTGTGAACAAGACAGAACTGTTAGCAGAAACGTTTTGCGCGGAAAAGATTTATAACTAACTTTTGCGAATTGTTGAGGTTCTCACGCGAATGGAATCTTTTTGTAACAAACTTTTGAGATTTGTTGAGTTCTCGCACGAATTAGAAACTTTTCGTTAGCGAATACTGAAGTTTCGCACACTCAATACAGTGCCATTTCGAAGTTTCTAGCCTCAATTTTATCACCAATTTGTCCAAAATTAAGTGATTAAGCTTCAAATTAATGATTTAGGTTCAAATTCGATCCTAATTGTCTCTAATTGATTCAATTAAGTCCAATTAAACCATGTAATCAACTTCACTTTATCAAATGAACTTGTTTAAGATCATGACATCTTCAAATTGATCACAAATGCAGAAATCAAAGCAATCTTTCAATAGGAAATCGAATTTGTAGCTTAAAAATACTTCAAAACTCTTCAGTCTTCAATCCAATCGATTTAGAGCACTCATGGCACTAATACTAATTGTAAGGATCTTCAAAGACAATGCAGATAGATCTCGTGAGGAGAATGTAGAATGTAATTGCTCACGGCATAGTAATTAGAAAATTAAACAACAAGATTAAGATGATTCAGGCAACACATGTAACTAAACTTCAACTTCTATTGCTCTCTGATTCAAATGAATACAAGTTTCGCACGAAATCAAGAAATTTGCTTAATTACATGAAAAGCAAAATATTTATACTAAACACAAAAGGTCTCATGCGAGAAGTAAGTTCTTGCGCGGATCAATAGTACTCGCTCGACTTCTATGTCTTCAATATCTTCATTTGATTTCCTGACCCTCTAGGTTCAATCCGTACAGGATTACTATACAGGATTAGGTTGGTTGTGGTTGTTTGTTATATACTTATGTTTATTTGGATATGATGTGGTTCGTATGTTGGTTGTGTTATTTAAAGTTGTTATATGATGTCGATTCCATCGGCCAAATGCAGGAAACAGTTGACATGTTCGAGTTCTATGACAATCATAAGAGTTACAATGTTCCTCTTCCCTCACCTATTCATGATATGGTTATTTGTTTCTGTTGTCTGTTTTATTTCAACATTAAGACAATGTTTGGTTAAATGTGGGATGGTGTTAATTATATATATTAAAAGTAAAAGAAACAGTAAATTCAAATTGGTAAATCCCGCTAAGGTTTCTTGAAATTAACCGCACAACTTGAGCAAACCGCAACGTGAGGACCGGTTAGTTTCTAGGAGTTTAGTACATAGAACCCTAGTTACATGATTAAGTTGACTTAACAAGCATTATTAATAATAAAATGATTAGACATTTGATCGAGCGAGGTAAACCGTGGGATAATAGAAGTGCAGTTTTTCACAATTACACCTGATGTCCTTCCTTTTTCACATATGAGTTAAGCCTCTTTCTGGTTTATATCATACGTGTCTCACGTGTTTGATTATTGAGTGGATTATACCCCATGGCCACATACATTTTAGAACTTGTCTAGGATATGCTAGTTGAGACCATGGGCCTTGAACTTGCACAAAACTATTAAGGGCACCTAGGATTTAGCCATGTTTTGAGCCTGTGTTTTGCTTACACTGTATGTTTATCCACTACTGAGCTTATTCGAGCCATTATATTATCTCATGTTTGATTGTTTACACCCTAATAGCTCACCTTTTAGTATTTATTTAAGAATACTCATGTACTTTAGAAATTCCGGCTGGTTTGGATATAGTAATGTCATTCTTGTTTTGTTTGTAATTGCATCTTAAAATTTTTAGTAGAAATATTGCAGGACCGGTGAAGGAGTTAATTCAACAGTTTCATAATGTTAGGAGAGTTAGAACACTTAGCAGATCAAATAGGGTACCGACTTATATTCAAACAAAGAACACAAGTAAAGAACAAGAACAAGATAATATGGTTTTCAAGAATGATGTATATTTCTCTCAAGTTCTTACAAAGTGTTACAAAGTTTAAAGTGAAATGACAGGTACTTGAGACAATTTATACTACATCCTACACCCGGCCATACTTTGAAGACCAGCTGGAAACACTAATCTAGACAACATGATCAATGTAAAGTCAAAAGGCAGATTGCCTTTTGACTAGTGACTATGACATGCCATAGCTCACATCCTTATCTAATACAAAAAGGATAAAAGTACAAAAGTAGAAAGTTACAAACTCAAGACCTTAATCTACAGTTTGACAAAAGTATGGACTTTTCACTAACTCATATAAGTTGATGAGTCTTTAGAGGTGGCAACCTAAAGTGGTTCAGCTTTTGTTGAGAGGCAATTCAGAAAAAGCATGTCTTCTCTGTATTAGGAAGAAATCAGTCTCTTGCCTTCGAAAGACTTTGTCTATGAAGCTTCGAAAGACTTTATCCTTGGCTTCAAAAGATTTGGTCTTTTGGCTTCAGAAGATTTGATACTTAGTGTAATTCATTGAGTTGTATCAAATCTTCTGAAGTAACTTACTTGTACTTCATATGTGCATGTTGAGAGCTCTTTGGTTGTATCAGCCTCTAAGTGTAATCCTTACAAACTTCCCCTAGGCTGATGCTACAAAAACTAAAAGAGTACTTTGAATCTTGATCTTCATCTGTTGACAGACCTCATCAGAATCAAAACCATTCTCTTCATCATCAGTTGGTCAGGATTCCTCAAACTTTCAAAGTACCCCCTAATTTCATAGAGATCATGCGAAGGAAGGTCAAGTATGTTTTGCCAGAAGTACATATCTTGACCTCCTTGATCTCTAGTGATATACCATCTATCTGGGTTAGTAGTAAATGCCTAAGATAGGATGGGTCTCTTTACAGCAAGAGGCTCTAAAATGAGTGGACTTGGTTGAGCAGCCTCTTCTTGATCAGCCTCAGGATGTTCTGACCCATCCTAAGATACAGAGGTGGATGCCTTGACTTCTTCTTATTCTTGTCCCTTCTGATGGCCATCCTCTTCCCCTTTCTATACTTTAACTGAGAAGTCTAGCCTTGAGTACTAGATGGTTCTTGTTTGTCCTTCTTAGTTGAGTCATTTTCCTTCATAGGTTTAGAAGGATAGGGATCAGGACCCTGTTGTGGGTCAGAAGATGAAGCTTGTTAGATGCGACACTAGGTCCTGGTTGAGTTATCTCTTATGGTTCAACCTTGACCTCAGCTTCAGGTGCAGCCTGACTTGGTGGAGAATGCAAATCAACCAGCTCACCCTTCTTGATCTTCTACTTGATCACTCTAATGTGCTCATCCATGGTGGATAGAGACATTGGACCAAGTCTCCTTCCGGAGAACCCATACAGCTTCAAGAAGCTCACCATCTTCTGTCTGTCAGTAGACTTCTTTTGATTAGCTCTGATGATGGCTCTTAACTTTACAGCTTGTTCTCTCATCTTCGTCTTAGCAGCCTTTTGCTTTTTCAGCACTTCTTGCTCAAGCTGCTTGAGGTATTCAAATTCAAAGTATTTGTAGGATAAGGGAAGTAGGTCTGCTACCTGATAGAGGCATGTGGCACTCAGGTAGGTTATCATGTTTTGCCTATCTTGTTCCCTACCTACCTAAGTTTCTTGTTTAGTGGCTATAGCCTCTGCCTCAGGGCTTTCTTGAACTGGGGAGAGGGTAGAAGCCTTGTACAATCTTTTTCCTCTTCTTTCGTCTTTAATCTTGAGGAGCAATTCTGGAGCCTCAGCTTCCATCCTCTCCTTTAACACTCCAATATCAGCCAGTTCGTTTAATTCTTCCAAGGGAAAAGAGATGATTTCATCTATGTTGTAGTTCCTAGACCCCAGATAGTTCAATCTGGCTACCATCAACTCATATTCTTGAGTGTTTGGCCTAGGGGCAGCCCTGATTGCAGCTTCTATGAAGCCAGAGGTCCACTTGAACTCTCTCCCTTGTCTTCCTCTTCCTCTCTCTCTTCTCATCCTCAATCTCCTCAAAGGTCATATTTCTCTTCCCTTTGTCAGTCACTGGCCTGTATGACTCAAGGTGGAGAGAGCTATGGCCTTTATTGCTTGGTGTAGCACTTGAGTGCTGGCCAGAGAGAGGCTATGAGACAGGTGCCTCACTGAGGGTACTGGATGCTGAAGCAGTTCCTGTCTCAAGGTTCACAGGTTCAACTACTAGGCCTTCAACCAAGGTATCCCCTTCGAAGCTAATCTTAGGGTCCTCCTCAGTATCCGGTTGACCAAAAGTCTTGCCTGCTAGCCTCTGTCTATATAACTTGGTTCTGTTTTTTAACTCTTCAAGCACCCTATGTTGAATCTTTTCAGCTAACCTTTCAGCTTGCCTATTTTGACTTAGGTAGGCAAGTAACAGGTCAACCAAATAAGTGCTCTCATAGTATCTTAGGTTTGAAAGTTGAAGACTTCTTGTTGTCCCTAATATCTAGAGATCCAAGGCTCTTCTATCAGCATCATACCTCCATCCCACTATTGGATTTTCAATAGGATAGGATGGGGTAGACATAACCCTTGGTATACTCTCCTCAAATAGGCTTTGAATCAGGGCATCCACATCAATATGGGCCTGAGAAGGTTATTGAGTATGGACAACTGCAAGTGAGGGTGGTGCGTCCTCTATATCCATACTCTGGGTAGAACTCCTAGGTTCTGTGATTGTAAGTAGAACTTTCTCCCCCTTTTTGGTAGCATCACCCTCTTACACACGGGAGCTAAGGGTTAGGTCCATCACATCCATAGGTTCTTATGTACCTAGTTGAGTTTGCTTGACAGGTTTCCCGGCTAACTTGCCCTTAAGATCGGTGATCTCAAGTTGCTGATCAATGACCTGTCTTTGTAAGGTATCCACCTGAGATTTCAGGTTACTTACATTCGAAACTAAATAGGTGCATGTTTTTGACAGTTTTTGCACCTTCAGTTGCAGACTCCCCTCATCTTCATCAGAAGAATCATGGGGTGATGAGAGAATAGGACCAAACTCTTCTTCCTCACCACTAGCTTAGGGTTTTTGGCTGCTGGATTTCCCTTGCACTATGATAGCTTACAAAGAAGTGTCAATGGGTAGGGTTTCCATGGTTGAGGTCTAAATGATGTAGTTACTTTCAAAACTAGAGCCTCTTCCATATGGACTTCCTGAACATGTTCAGGGAGGTCCACCTCAGTTAGGGTTGGATGATATGGGCTAGATATGGGTGATTTAGGAGCACTCATCTCTCCTTGAGCAGGGGTGGAGAAGAGAGACTCATGGTACTCACTAAAGCCCATATCCTAATCAATATATATTGGAGGTCAGGGATGTGTTGGTTTAATTCTAACGGCTGGGGATGGTAGCTTTCCCCTGAAGGTTGATCACTTGAGTTTTGAGACTCAGAGTGATGGCTTAAGGCTTGGGCAATAAGCTTATCAGGCTGAGCATGAGGAACCTCAGCACTGATCAAAGAAGTAATGGGAGTGGTCTGCTCCTCAAGGGAAGGGGAAGTTCTTGTTTCCACTTACTCCCGCATGGGTGGTAGTATGGGGGCCTGCTCAACCTGAGTAGACTGAGTAGGGGTTTGTTTGGATTTTCTGGTGTAGGTGATTGTTATTTGTGGCTTTGTGGGTGGTGCAGATGTAGAAGGTGTGGGTTCAACATTGGCTGGTGCTGCCAAGTTGTCACCTTGAGCAATGAGCTCTAACATTTTTTGGACCAGGCTGTTTCTACCCTTGAGAAGCCAACAGTGGTCTTTCTTATTATTTTGAAGATTTTAGGCTTCATCTGTCCCAAATTTAAGGGGAGAAATGAATTGCCAATAACTGATTCTCGTCCCCTTTAACTGTGAGCACAGTTCACAGTTAAGAATGTGTTGAACATATCTAGGGAACATATAGTACTCTAAGGAGTCTAAGTTAGCAAGCAAGTTTGTATAGACAAACTATACTATTTGAACTTGACCCCTTAAACCATCCTATGGACTATATAAGATAAGTCCTCAGGAATCTGATCCCAACCTCCATGTTCATTAGATAAAGAGGTACTTTCACTAGGAGGAAACCTTACCCTTCTTAAAGGTTCTGACCGAGTAGTCCCCTTCATAGCGCATCTATCGAAATGAGTTGTTGACAACAGATTTGGGGAAAGACCACTTGCATTTTTAATCATCCAGCCTCTGATGAGAATTGATGGTGGCTGGATTGATGAAAATTTTCCTCCCCTGTACTATAGCAGACGGTGCCCACTCACCATCCAATATGACCTCTTGGCAGGTCCTCCAGAACTTTAGGAGTTGTTCTTCATATAATGTAGGGTCGATGGTGAGTGCAGTGAGGTAGTTGATTATGATAAGAAGCGGAAAACATTTCAGAAACCTGGATCTTTCTCAGATGACAACTGAGCAACTTGATTATGGTGCCTGTGTAGATTCATGGAAAAATCTGGTTGGTTTTGGGGTTCAGGGTTGGCCATTTTTAAAAGGCTTCTGAGTGAAGAAAGTTAAGAACAAAGGCGGTTTGTGGGTGAATTTAGGATTAGAACTTTTGCGGATGAAGAGGAAGGAGAAAGAGGGGAAACCGTTGAAGGTATATTTATATGGTTGGATTTGAGACAAAGTTAATGCAAAAGGATAAACTTTAAAATTCAGATGTCAGTCCCACCTCTGAAAAAGTGCCCAAAAAGGTAGTTTTCTTGGAAGTCTAAAATCCATTTGACTTCGGAATATATTATTTAGCTTGATAAAAATTTGCTTCGAAAAAAAAAATAATTAGAGTATTTTTCTTTCGAGATTTATTTAGTTTCGGAAGATAATAAACAATCAGAAGTTTTATTCAAAGGATAAATAAAGTTTCTGAGACTTAATTGCTTTCAGAAGAAAATTGTCTTTCAAAACATATAAGTACTTAGAAGCACAGTTAAGCTTTGAAAGATATATCAGAATTTTTTCCAAAGGTTTTCTTAGTAAGTAGTTATTAGTTTTGAAGACATAATTTTCTTTCGAAGTCAACTTAATGTCTTCCAAAAGAAAATATGTCTTAAATTTTTCAAAATTCTAAGGAATATCATTTTGAAAATATTTTCCCAAGGTAAACTGCGCTTATACAGCTGATGATATAGATAACTTAAGACACATATATTTGAAAAAATAATCTGGACATTAATTTAAGAAAATATACTTAAAGTTAATCATCCCAATAGCTTATAAAGATACTTAAATCTCTATTCAACAAAAGCTTTTATGAACAGATCAACATATTATTTATTTGTGTTGACTTTGACTAGTTTTATCAACCTGCTTTTAAAATTATCTTGAATCAAATGATACCTGATGTTGATGTGCCTTGTCTTTGAGTGCTGCACAGGATTCTCTATGATAGAGATAGCAATGTTGTTGTTTATGTGGATAGGAGTCTCTTTGAAGTTGAATCTATAGTCCAACATCTGATTCTAAATCCAAAGCACTTGAGCACAGTAGCTTGCAGCAGCAATGTATTCAACTTTAATAGTTGATACAGACACACAAGATTGTTTCTTGCATTGCCATGAGACAATCCTTCCATCAAGGAATTGACATCCCCCTGATGTAGACTTTGCAGTCATGTTCTAGCCACCATAGTCACTATCTGTATAAGCATACAGATTCAAGTCAGAATTCTTTGGATACCAAAGGCCTAGTTTGGGAGCACCTTTGAGATATCTGAGAATCCTTTTGACAGCAACCAGGAGTAACATCTTGGGGTTGGCTTGATATCTTGCACAAATACATGTGGCAAACATGATATCAGGCTAAGAGATCCAATCATAGTCATGTAGCGATATTCATCAACACACTCCCCCTCAAGATCAGGTCCTAGGGAATGGTTTCTAGCTATGGGTGTCTTAGCAACCTTGCACTCAGTCAGATGAAATCTGGTAAGTATGTCTTGCACATACTTTGACTTGTTTATGAAGATGCCATTGTCAACCTGCTTCACTTGAATTCCTAGAAAGAAATTGAGTTCCCCCATGGAACTCATTTCAAATCTGTTCTTCATCAGCTTCTCAAAGTCTTTGTAGAGCATCGGATTAGTTGACCCAAAGATGATGTCATCTACATAAACTTGAACAAGCATCAACTCATATCCTGTTCCTTTAATGAATAGTGTTCCATCAATAGTACCCCTCTGTAGCCATGCTGAACAAGGTACCGTGATAGTGTCTATGACACCCTACATATATACCATATTGGCCATGGACAGGAGAGATTTTTGGTTCATATGTAAGTTTGGCATCTAATATCACCAACGCGTTTTGGGAGCTGATCGCATGGTAATAATTCAAGGTTTAATTGATCTAAATGCTTGATTTTACATCATGATTATGGTGGAATAATTTCAAGTTGTTTTTGTTTTGATTTATAGGTGTTGGAGCTAAAACAAGCTTAATTGGAAGTAAAAGAAGCTAAACACGAAACTACAAGGACTAAAGATGTAAACTTCAAAAGTTACAAAAAAGGCACAAATTTAGGTATATCAGCGTATGATATGCCGGGTATGAGTGTATAATACGTCGATCGGCGTATGGGCGGCCTATAAGTGGGGGTATGTGGAAAAAATTACAGAACGTTGGGCGTATGGAAGCTGAGGGGGCCGTATGATACGCCAACCCTGGGCGTATCATACGCCGGTTATAAACAAACACCCGGATTTTATGGATCTTGAAGTTTATTTAAACACATCCAACCCCAATTCGAAGAAGAACTTTTCCCAGCCGAAATCTAGCAAATTCAATGTGATTTTGGGTGCTTTCAAGCTTCCCAACACATCTCAAATCATCATTGATCATCATCAAAACATGATTGAAGATTCGATGAAAACCATGAGTGGCTAGTTCATTTGTAATTGCTTTTGGGAGTACAATTCTTGTCAAGTGACTCAATTGATATTTGATTAGGTTTTTGTATTGAACAATGGATTAGTGAATGAAGCATTATGTTTGATTGATTTGAAAGGTTTACCTATAAATAAAGTTGTTTGCTTGATTATCAGTTTTCAGTTTCCTTGCATCGTGAGCTCATTAAGAAAAGTAAACAATGTGATATAGGTGAATTGGTAACTTTATGAATGAACGAGTCTTAAAAGATTGTTCCTTGTTACCACTTTAATAAAAGCTAAGATCTTGAAGTATTGTTTCTTACGAACCCTAATTTAAAAGTATCAATTATGGATCTTGCGTAATTGGAAACCCGGAAGTGATTGTTTCTTATTATTTAATCAAATTCATTTTAAAGTTTGTTTCTTTTTGCAATTGTGTTCTTAATTTTATCCAAAGTTCCAATTTTTAATATTAAAGTTTGTGTCTTTAAGTTAATCAAGTCATATCGTTAAACACTTTCCACATATTACCTGTGGAGACGACCTTACTTACCCTTACGCAATAAAGGTAGCTAAGTCTGACATAATAACTTGTTTATGATCGAATCTCGACAACCCAGATCAAAATGGCACCATTGCCGGGGGAATTAGTTCGCAAAGTGTTATTTTTTATAACTTTTTTTAGTTTTATTTTCTTTCTTTTGTTTTGTTTTGTGTGGTGCTACGCGAGGTGTTTTATGTCTTGCAGGTTACTCTCAAGTAGTTAAAACTAACCATGAATCAAGTTTATTATTGTCACACCCTCAAAATCCACGTGCGGAGTTTTACCGCGAGGCGTGTGAACAAACCAGGATCACAGTCAATAGTTACTCAGAACGACACTATATGCCACATTAAAATAAAACCAACCAAAGTTCAAACTTTAAAACCATGCGGAAGCGTTTTGTAAATAAGGCAAACCCAAAATATAAAATGCATATTTGGCAAAACATGCGCCAACCTAAACATTTTAACACTCGTAAATAGATACCAACAACATGTCTTTAAAATAGAGTCTTAGAATGCATGCTGGACCCGTGTGGTGCTCCTAATGGCAAGCAGAGTTAACAACCTGAGAATAGCATAATAAAATGTCAACAAAATGGTTGGTGAGTTCAAGAGTTTGCGTTTATCATATACAATAACATTTGCATAACATAAGAAGTGCATTGAAATAGATAGCTAGTCTATATTCACAAGTAATAACCATAGTGATTTCGCGATCGAAGCTGACTGTGTTGCCTCCCGTCAAGACTTACCAGGTCGTGATGATATTTGTGTCTAGGACAATATTGCACCCGTTTGACCTCGAGTCGCACAGGTGGGGCTCGTCAGACCCAGTAGTACTACCCAAGATTTCCCGCTAGTTACCATTATTAACGATCCGAAAGTGTGAGGACTTTCAAGGTATTAAGCACTATGTTAAAACATACACAGCTTATAATAATAAAATAGCGTTTGAGTACAATTATGCTACCTCCCCCAAGAAGAAGGTTTATAAAAATAGAGGGGCATGAACTCACCTGGTGTGTAAAGATAATGACTAAAGAGAACTGGTGATAGGTGCAAAGACAACCCTTCAAAGGTTACCTAGAACACGAGAGTACATAAGTACGTGTACACAGAATCATATTGAAACCCTAAGTGCTTTACAAACCAAAGAACTCAAAGTTTTAGAGGACAAGACACATTTGACCCAGTTGACCCGTTTGACCCGTTGGTGACATTATAGATGAAATTCCATTCAAACAAGCATAACATCCTATCACACATGATTAACATACAATTGATTACATATAACACTTCATTAACCACATGTACTACCTAGATCATCATACAACTAGATATCATACAAGTCATGCGAATCTCAACTATTATCATGCTCAGTATAACTATAACATAACTAATACATCATACAAGGATCAAATCACGCATCACATGCCATGTGAAGCCACTCACGACTTCACACCCTAAACCCTGCCAATCCTACTAAGTAGGGGCCTCAGATTCGCACGTGTGTATGATGATCATTAACATACCAATTTCCATAGCTCCTATCATCCAAATGTTCATTCTTAATCAACCATCAATCAACAAAAGTCCTAGCTTACCTATATGACTCATGCCAAGATTTTTCCACAAACAGGCCAAAACAGGTAACAAATCCAAATCAACATTCATATAACCTAAACAACACATTTAATCACCTTAGAAACCATCCATGAACACACTAGCATGGTCCTAATGTCTCAAACATGCTCAAATCATCCAATTCAAGGATTTGCACAATTAAAGTTTCCTTTTGGGAAAGTACATCTCAAATTCATCAAACTCACACTACATTCATGAATTTACCATTTGCATACCACATTAAGTCCATAACAATATCTAGACATGATCAACAACATCTAATTGGCATGTTTCATCAACATTCAACATCAAAAGTTACTATTTTTAGCAAGGCAAGAACTACAATGTGCATTCTCGATTTCCCAATGTTCATATCAACAATCTAGCATCTAATTATCATTATAAACACATCCATAACATTCATACATCATCAAATCATCAATTCATGCAAAATAAAATTACTATTCTTAGTAACCTATGAACAATGAATCAAAGTCGAAGCTTTCTTGCATAATCGACGTTAACTAGCATCAATCTAACCTAACTAACATCATAGCACAATCAAACAATCAAGAATTGACCATCAATTACAGATTTCGAACTAGGGTTTCGGCCACAATGAAAAAACCATGAAAAACTTGTAAAAATCTAACCTTTAAACGTGTAATGGACAAGATTTGATGTTTCTAACGTGTTGTAATGCTTGTAATCGATCAAAACCGAAGCTTTCTTGCTTGTTCTTGCTGAAATTCGAAGTTGTGTGTGTGTTTGGGGGTGATCGCGGCCGAAGGGGATGTGGGGGATTAGGGTTTGGGTTTTGTTTTTATTTTGTTAAGTTTAGTTTTAGGAAATTACACTTAACCCCTTTGTTTATATTTTATAAAAACTAAGCTTTTTAACACTTGTTAAAAGGTTTAAACTTAAAATAATAAGCATATAAACTAACAATAATAATCATATGCATTATCTTCACTAGATACCAAACATACGGATTAAACACACATGTTTCCACGTTACGCGATAAAATTCACAATTAATACTTAAATCGCATAATCAAAACCAATAACCAACATTATTAGTTAAATAATTATCTGTTTATCATTATTAATTATTATTAAGTCACCAACGTTTAACGACAACTAGTGTGTGCTCCCGACACGTGTATGCAAGACTTAACGGAACTAACAGAGTTTGGTAATGGAAAATTACCGGATGTCACATTATCCCCATGTTAAAAGAATTTTCGTCCCGAAAATTGCGTTACATGGTGAGTGTTCCATTACTGGTCCACTGCATTGGCATAAGAAAATCAAAATCGAGTGAGTTTTGGATGAGTTGTCACATCATCCCCATGTTGAAAGAAATTTCGTCCCGAAATTTAATCAGTACCTTCGCCGGCTGGCATCGTCTTTTCGAATAGCTGAGGATACTTAAGCTTCATTTGGTCTTACGTTCCCACGTGAATTCTGGTCCACATATCGAGTTCCAACGAACTTTGACGATGGGTATCTTGCTTTGCTTAAGCGTTTTCACCTCACGATCCATCACTTCGACAGGTTCCTCAATGAAGCGTAACTGTTCGTCTACTTGAACTTCTTCCAGCGGTACAACCATAGTTTCATCCGTTAAACATTTCTTTAGATTTGAAACATGGAACATCATGGATTCCACTCAATGAATCAGGTCAGGCTAGTCGATAGGCGACTGGACCAATTCTTTCCACTATCTCAAATGGTCCAACGTATCTCGGATTTAGCTTTCCTCGCTTACCAAACCGAACTATGCCTTTCCATGGTGAGACTTTCAATAAGACTTTGTCACCAACTTGAAATTCCAAAGGTTTCCGTCGCTTGTCAGCATAGCTTTTCTGTCTGTCTCGCGCTTCGGCCATGCGGTTTCTTATCTGGACAATCTTCTCAGTTGTCTCGTGTACTAACTCAGGACCCGTTAATTGACTATCACCAATTTCAGCCCAAAAAACTGGTGATCTACACTTTCTCCCATACAAAGCTTCAAAAGGTGCCGCTTTATGCTAGTGTGATAGCTGTTGTTGTAAGAAAATTCCACCAATGGTAGGTGAACTTCCCAGTTATTCCCGAAGTCAATCACACAAGCACGTAACATGTCCTCCAAAGTCTTATAGTACGCTCGCTTTGACCATCAGTCTGTGGATGATAAGCAGTACTCATATCCAATCGCGTACCTAGAGCTTTCTGCAACGACTGCCAGAAGTGTGATGTGAAACGAGAATCGCGGTCAGAAATAATTGAGATCGGTACTCCATGCCTCGAAACGATCTCCTTCAAATAGAGTCGAGTTAATTTCTCCATCTTGTCTGTTTCCTTTATCGCTAGGAAATGAGCAGACTTTGTTAATCTATCCACGATAACCCATATTGTGTCGCAACCAGTAGAAGTACGAGGTAACTTAGTAATAAAATCCATTGATATCTGATCCCACTTCCACTAGGGATCTCGGGTTGTTGTAGTAGTCCAGATGGCTTTTGGTACTCCACTTTTACCTTTGAGCAGGTCAGACACTTGCTCACATAAGTAGCTACATCCGCTTTCATATTAGGCCACCAATAGTGCGCCTTCAGATCATGATACATCTTGTCAGATCCAGGATGTATAGAGTACTTAGACTTGTGTGCCTCACTCATGACCAAGTCTCTCAGATTTCCGTGTAGAGGTACCCAAAGTCTATCTATGAAGTAACGAATTCCATCCGCTTTTACTTAATTGTTTTTCCATACCCCTTAACGATTCAGACCTTTTTCTGCTTTCAAAGCTTCTGTCTGAGCCTCTCGGATTTGTTCAGGTAACTGTGTGCTGATAGTAAGTTGCAAAGCTCGCACACGCGAGGCTTAGCAGTTTCTTTCCTACTCAGCGCGTCGGCAACTACATTTGCTTTCCCCGGGTGGTACTTAATAGCACAGTCATAGTCATTCAGTAATTCTACCAGCGCCTTTGCCTCATGTTCAATTCCTTTTGCTCAAAGATGTGCTGAAGACTCTTGTGATCGGTGTAAATAGTGCATTGGTACCGTACAAGTAATGTCTCCAGATCTTTAAGGCAAAAACTACCAACCCAGTTCCAAGTCATGGGGGGTATAGTTCTTCTCATGAATCTTCAATTGTCTAGAGGCGTAAGCTATCACCTTATCCCGCTGCATCAAGACGCATCCAAGTCCTTGAATAGACGCATCGCAGTAGACTACGAAGTCATCACTACCATCCGGTAACGCTAATATTGGTGCGCTACACAGTTTCTGTTTCAGCAACTGGAAAGCAGATTCCTGATTCTCACCCCATTTGTATGTGTTCCTTATGAGTCAAGGCTGTGAGAGGTTGTGCAATCTTAGAGAATCCTTCAATGAATCGTCGATAATATCCCGCTAATCCAAGGAATTGTCGTATCTCACTCGGTGTCTTAGGAACAGACCAATTCTTTATCGCTTCAATCTTAGCAGGATCAACATGTATTCCCTTCTCGTTGACAATATGACCCAAGAATTGTACCTCACGTATCCAGAAATCACACTTAGAAAACTTTGCATACAGTTGTTCCTTTCTAAGTAATTCAAGATTAAACGTAAGTGCTCGCCATGTTCTTCCTCAGTCCTTGAGTATATCAAGATGTCATCAATAAAGACGATAACAAACTGATCAAGATAGGGTTTGCACACGCGATTCATAGGTCCATGAATACTGCTGGTGCATTCGTCAACCCAATGGCATGACCAAAAATTCATAGTGACCATATCGTGTACGGAAAGCAGTCTTCGAGATGTCCTCTTCTCGATAAACCTCAGATCAATCTTAGAGTAATAGCTTGATCCTTGCAGTTGATCAAACAAATCATCGATACGAGGTAAGGGATATCTATTCTTGATAGTAACCTTGTTCAGTCCCTATAGTCAATGCACATTCGAAATGTACCATCCTTCTTCTTCACAAATAGAACTGGCGCTCCCCAGGGCGACGAACTCGGTCGGATAAACCTTTATCCAACAACTCTTGTAGTTGGGCGGATAATTCCTGCAGTTCGTTCGGAGCTAACCGGTACGGTGCTCTCGCAATTGGAGCGGCTCCGGAGTAGTTAACTCAATTGGAATTCAACTTGCCGATGAGGCGGTAATCCAGGCAGGTCTTCCGGAAACACCTCGGGAAACTCACGAACTACGGGGATATCCTCTATCTTCTTTCCTCAATCTGTTATCTGTGACGACGCCAATAGGCAGTCGACCCTTCGTAACAACTTCATGCTCATAAACGAGATGATGCCTATCACCGCACCATCCTATCACTTTTGACCGTAAGGACTTCTTCACCAATGGAAATCCGTTGATCTTCTCGTGCATATGACTTCCGCTTGTTTATCGGAAAGCCATCCATGCCTACTACACATCAAAGCTTCCTAACGTAACAGGCATGAGATCTATGGTGTATGTATGACCAGCAAGCTCTATCTTGCAGTCTCTAAGAATATGCGTTACGTGAATCTGGTACCGTCAGCTAACTCTACGGTGTATTTAGATTCTAAGGCTGAGGGAGCATATCACTTAAAAGACTACAGAACCTAGTGGACAAGAAACTTCTATCGGCTCCGGTATCGAATAAAACGGTAGCAAAACGACCATTAACCGAAAATTACCAGTTACTGTTGTAGGATCGTTTAGAGCCTCACCTGAGCCAATGACGAAGGCTCTTCCTTTGGCTCCATTGTTGTTTCCACCATTGTTGTTGCCATTACCATATGTTGTTATTGTTGTTGCCATTGTTATTGTTGTTGTTGTTTCCATTGTTGTTGTTGCCATTACCATTCCTCTTAAGTTGGGGACAGTTGCGTTTGTAATGGCCTTCTTTTCCGCACCCAAAACAACCTTTCGGAGTTTCTTGTGATTGTTGTGGCTTTTCATCAGTTCACCCCGGCAGTCTTTAGCTGCGTGACCAATCTTCCCAACGTTGGCACTTGAAGTTATCACATCGACCCACATGGTGGTAGTTACACCGGTTGCACTTCGGCTGTCTTTCGCCATACCCATCGAGTCCTTGATTTGAGGGAGTCGCCTGGTTGAAGCTTCGATTGTTGTCGAACTTCATTGCTGTTGCTGACTTTTCTGCTGTTGTTGAGGTTGAGATTGGCTGCTGGATGATGATCCTTTGTTGCTTGAACCATCCCACATGCGTTTATGGTCAGGCACGCTTGCCACCGCACCCCGCTTAGGTAATCGACCTTGCTCTACTGCTTGATCAGTTAGCCTGTGGGCTGTTCGGATAGCTTGTTGTATGGTAGTGGGGTTAGAGGCAGTTACCGTACTTTGAATTTCGGGCACCAATCCCCGTATATAATGCTCAACCCTCTTGTGAATTTCATTCACCATCCCTGGGCATAAAGTGGCTAACTCATGAGTACGGGTCGTGTAGGCTTCAATTTCTGAGCCTTGCATTTTGAGTTGCCAAAACTCAATCTCCAGTTTCTGCACTTCATTTCGGGGGCAGTATTCTTCGGTCATAATCCCCTTAAACTCATCCTAAGGTAGTTAATTATCCATGGCTTGACCCAGCATTTGCACCTGGGCATTCCACCAGGAAAGTGTTGCGCCTTCCAATGTCCCAGTAGCATACTTCACCTGATCAGCAGGTGGACAATCGCATTTTGCGAAGACAGACTCTGTCTTCTCAAACCACCTTACAAGCCCTACAGCTCCTTCCGTCCCCTATAGGTATGGGGTTTACAGTCCATGAAGGACTTGTAGGAACATGGTGGTGGTCCTGCTGGTTGTCCCGGTTGGGCAGCAGCCACTGCTGCCTGAACATGTTCGTTAATTAATGCCGCAATTCTGCAGGCTTCATGTTTATGGCTCTGGCACCACGGCCTCCGGCGCCACGTCCACGACCACGCCCATGTCCTCTTCCTCGTGCGTCCATATTTCACTTTACAATTCACAATTACAATAATGAGTAACATCCAACACATTAATCTCATCAAGGTACAGTAAACAATAAGAAATAATGCATTCACCACAACCACAACATTTATAACAGAAATAATAACCAAAGATAAATAAATTGCAATTGAGTCACAAAATATTCCATCAATGTCAAAATTTAAGTTGTCAGTTGGGTGGGAAACAACCCTTCCCACATAGGTTTCAAAGAAAAGAAACACTACATAGTCTAAGTCATTTAAAAGTGGAATCAGTACAGTACGTCAGATCCGTCACTGTCCTCATCCATCTCTGCTGGTTCTTCTTAAGGGGCTTCCTCGGGTTCCTCTTCTAGGTCTTCCTCATCAGGATCCACCAAAGGTGTAGGGGCTTCAACAACATGAAGTGCTGCTAGCTGTGCCTCTAAATCAGCAAACCTATCATCGATCACTATGTTATGGTGATCTTGTGCGTCCATGCACCCACTAAGTGCTACAACGTTGCCTGCCAGAGTATGATGTCCACTGATGGCCATCGAGAGTCGCTCCTGAAACGTCTCTACCTGGAAACGCAACTGACGCATCTCAGATCGTAATGCAGAGTTCTCATCAGTGAGTCCTCTAATCTGCTGTCGCTCCATGTCTAGAGTGGCTAACAAAGCTGCAAACGCCTGCTCGAGAGGAATGCTCAAGGTAGGAAGAGTAGGCAATGCAGAGGCGGTCGATGACCTAGTCCTAGGTCGTGTAGGAGCTACTGGTGGTACGCACTCCCTATAAGCCATACGGTTTATGTAGGTGGAGTAGAAATCCCAGTTCCGCGGAGGATCGAGCTCAGGAGGTATGAAAGGCTGATCCCAGTCTATCTCGCCAGGAGGATAACGATGTCGAGGCCAGTTAAATCTCCTATCCGGTACGGGAGACGTAGGAGGTGACTCAGATCGTGCAGGTCTCTTGCCTAAATTTCTGGACGACGATGCCATGCTGCGAAGTACGTGTTGCATATGCCAATGAGTATACAGTAAGGAGAGTAAGCGATAAGTAACTAACAACTGCGCGGTTATAGTCTAGTGTGTGTATGCAACCTAGTTCCCTATAACCAATGGCTCTGATACCAATCTGTCACACCCTCAAAATCCACGTGCAGAGTTTTACCGCGAGGCGTGTGAACAAACCAGGATCACAGTCAATAGTTACTCAGAACGACACTATATGCCACATTTAAAATAAAACCAACCAAAGTTCAAACTTTAAAACCATGAGGAAGCGTTTTGTAAATAAGACAAACCCAAAATATAAAAATGCATATTTGGCAAAAATTGCGCCAACCCAAACATTTTAACACTCGTAAATAGATACCAACAACATGTCTTTAAAATAGAGTCTTAGAATGCATGCTGGACCCATGTGGTGCTCCTAATGGCAAGCAGAGTTAACAACCTGAGAATAGCATACTAAAATGTCAACAAAATGGTTGGTGAGTTCAAGAGTTTGGATTTATCATAAACAATAACATTTGCATAATATAAGAAGTGCATTGAAATAGATAGCTAGTCTATATTCACAAGTAATAAACGTAGTGATTTCGCGATCGAAGCTGACTGTGTTGCGTTTGTTGCCTCCCGTCACGACTTACCAGGTCGTGATGATATTTGTGTCAAGGACAATATTGCACCCGTTTGACCTCGAGTCGCACAGGTGGGGCTCATCAGACCCAGTAGTACTACCCAAGATTTCCCGCTAGTTACCATTATTAACGATCCGAAAGTGTGAGGACATTCAAGGTATTAAGCACTATGTTAAAACATACACAGCTTATAATAATAAAATAGCGTTTGAGTACAAGTATGCTACCTCCCCCAAGAAGAAGGTTTATAAAAATAGAGGGGCATGAACTCACCTGGTGTGTAAAGATAATGACTAAAGAGAACTGGTGATAGGTGCAAAGACAACCCTTCAAAGGTTACCTAGAACACGAGAGTACATAAGTACGTGTACACAGAATCATATTGAAACCCTAAGTGCTTTACAAACCAAAGAACTCAAAGTTTTAGAAGATAAGACACATTTGACCCAGTTGACCCGTTTGACCCGTTGGTGACATTATAGATGAAGTTCCATTCAAACAAGCATAACAGCCTATCACACATGATTAACATACAAATTGATTACATATAGCACTTCATTAACCCATGTACTACCTAGATCATCATACAACTAGATATCATACAAGTCATGCGAATCTCAACTATTTTCATACTCAGTATAACTATAACATAACTAATACATCATACAAGGATCAAATCACGCATCACATGCCATGTGAAGCCACTCACGACTTCACACCCTAAACCCTACCAATCCTACTAAGTAGGGGCCTCAGATTCCCACGTGTGTATGATGATCATTAACATACCAATTTCCATAGCCATATCATCCAAAATGTTCATTCTTAATCAACCATCAATCAACAAAAGTCCTAGCTTACCTATATGACTCATGCCAAGATTTTTCCACAAACAGGCCAAAACAGGTAACAAACCAAATCAACATTCATATAACCTGAACAACACATTTAATCACCTTAGAAAGCATCCATGAACACACTAGCATGGTCCTAATGTCTCAAACATGCTCAAATCATCCAATTCAAGGATTTGCACAATTAAAGTTTCCCTTTTGGGAAAGTACATCTCAAATTCATCAAACTCACACTACATTCATGAATTTACCATTTGCATACCACATTAAGTCCATAACAATATCTAAACATCATCAACAACATCTAATTGGCATGTTTCATCAACATTCAACATTAAAAGTTACTATTTTTAGCAAGGGAAGAACTACAACGTGCATTCTCGATTCCCCAATGTTCATATCAACAATCTAGCATCTAATTATCATTATAAACACATCCATAACATTCATACATCATCAAATCATCAATTCATGCAAAATAAAGTTACTATTCTTAGTAACCTATGAACAATGAATCAAAATCGAAGCTTTCTTGCATAATCGACGTTAACTAGCATCAATCTAACCTAACTAACATCATAGCACAATCAAACAATTAAGAATTGACCATCAATTACAGATTTCGAACTAGGGTTTCGGCCACAATGAAAAAACCATGAAAAACTTGTAAAAATCTAACCTTTAAACGTGTAATGGACAAGATTTGATGTTTCTAACGTGTTGTAATGCTTGTAATCGATCAAAACCGAAGCTTTCTTGCTTGTTCTTGCTGAAATTCGAAGTGTGTGTGTGTGTTTGGGGGTGATCGCGGCCGAAGGGGATGTGGGGGATTAGGGTTTGGGTTTTGTTTTTATTTTTGTTAAGTTTTAGTTTTAGGAAATTACACTTAACCCCCTTTGTTTATATTTTATAAAAACTAAGCTTTTAAACACTTGTTAAAAGGTTTAAACTTAAAATAATAAGCATATAAACTAACAATAATAATCATATGCATTATCTTCACTAGATACAAAACTTACGGATTAAACACACAAGTTTCCACGTTACGCGATAAAATTCACAATTAATACTTAAATCGCATAATCACAACCAATAACCAACATTATTAGTTGAATAATTATCTGTTTATCATTATTAAATATTATTAAGTCACCAACGTTCAACGACAACTAGTGTGTGCTCCCGACACGTGTATGCTAGACTTAATGGAACTAACGGAGTTTGGTAATGGAAAATTACCGGATGTCACATTATCCCCATGTTGAAAGAATTTTCTTCCCGAAAATTGGGTTACATGGTGAGTGTTCCATTACTGGTCCACTGCATTGGCACAAGAAAATCAAAATCGAGTGAGTTTTGGATGAGTTGTCACATCATCCCCATGTTGAAAGAAATTTCATCCCGAAATTTAATCAGTACCTTCGTCGGCTGGCATCGTCTTTTCGAATAGCAGAGGATACTTAAGCTTCATTTGGTCTTCACATTCCCACGTGAATTCTGGTCCACGTCTCGAGTTCCAACGAACTTTGACGATGGGTATCTTGCTTTGCTTAAGCGTTTTCACCTCACGATCCATCACTTCGATAGGTTCCTCAATGAAGCGTAACTGTTCGTCTACTTGAACTTCTTCCAGCGGTACAATCTTTTTAGTTGTCTCGTGTACTAACTCAGGACCTGTTAATTGACTATCACCAATTTCAGCCCAGCAAACTGGTGATCTACACTTTCTCCCATACAAAGATTCAAAAGGTGCCGCCTTTATGCTAGTGTGATAGTTGTTGTTGTAAGAGAATTCCACCAATGGTAGGTGAACTTCCCAGTTATTCCCGAAGTCAATCACACACGCACGTGTCATGTCCTCCAAAGTCTGTATAGTACGCTCGCTTTGACCATCAGTTTGTGGATGATAAGCAGTACTCATATCCAATCGCGTACCTAGAGCTTTCTGCAACGACTGCCAGAAGTGTGATGTGAAACGAGAATCACGGTCAGAAATAATTGAGATCGGTACTCCATGCCTCGAAACGATCTCCTTCAAATTTCCGTGTAGAGGTACCCAAAATCTATCTATGAAGTAACGAATTCCATCCGCTTTTACTTCCAATTGTTTTTCCATACCCCTTAACGATTCAGACCCAATGTTTTCTGCTTTCAAAGCTTCTGTCTGAGCCTCTCGGAATTGTTCAGGTAACTGTGTGCTGATAGTAAGTTGCAAAGCTCACACACGTCAAGGCTTAGCAGTTTCTTTCCTACTCAGCGCGTCGGCAACTACATTTGCTTTCCCCGGGTGGTACTTAATAGCACAGTCATAGTCATTCAGTAATTCTACTCAGCGCCTTTGCCTCATGTTCAATTCCTTCTGCTCAAAGATGTGCTGAAGACTCTTGTGATCGGTGTAAATAGTGCATTTGGTACCGCACAAGTAATGTCTCCAGATCTTTAAGGCAAAAACTACCGTACCCAGTTCCAAGTCATGGGTGGTATAGCTCTTTTCATGAATCTTCAATTGTCTAGAGGCGTAAGCTATCACCTTATCCCACTGCATCAAGACGCATCCAAGTCCTTGAATAGATGCATCGCAGTAGACTACGAAGTCATCACTACCATCCGGTAACACTAGTATTGGTGCGCTACACAGTTTCTGTTTCAGCAACTGGAAAGCAGATTCCTGATTCTCACCCCATTTGTATGTTGTTCCCTTATGAGTCAAGGCTGTGAGAGATTATGCAATCTTAGAGAACCCTTCAATGAATCGTCGATAATATCCCGCTAATCCAAGGAATTGTCTTATCTCACTCGGTGTCTTAGGAACAGACCAATTCTTTATCGCTTCAATCTTTGTAGGATCAACATGTATTCCCTTCTGGTTGACAATATGACCCAAGAATTGTACCTCACGTATCCAGAAATCACACTTAGAAAACTTTGCATA
This sequence comes from Flaveria sonorensis, assembly GCA_025506505.1. NCBI lineage: Eukaryota > Viridiplantae > Streptophyta > Magnoliopsida > Asterales > Asteraceae > Flaveria > Flaveria sonorensis. Next base: position 57,886,648 of record CM046437.1, read on the forward strand.
CAGTTGTTCCTTTCTAAGTAATTCCAAGATTAAACGTAAGTGCTCGCCATGTTCTTCCTCAGTCCTTGAGTATATCAATATGTCATCATAAAGACGATAACAAACTGATCAAGATAGGGTTTGCACACGCGATTCATAAGGTCCATGAATACTCACAGCCAGCATATGACGATTTTGATAGGCATAATCAAAGGGATTTTTAAGATGCTCAAACCAATCAAAACCTTTCCAGTGTTATAATCAGAATCAATGTCAGTTTCCTCCTCAAAAACAAGAAAATGTTACTATCCAAAATGTTAAGCCATTTCAACATACTTATCGATCTGAGGAGGTGGAAAAGATTGTTAAATTCAAAGTGATGTTGTCCACGATCAATGAAAGTTTATCATAACACCAACTTTCAGATGAACAATGACTCCACTACCTTAACATAAAATATGATGTGCTTTTGATGAAAATCCAGATTGAAGAATCACTAGAAAACAGGGTAATGGAGGAGGTTGTGGATACTAGTACCACACTACTTCCCTCGGTTGTAGAAGAATCAGAGATTGAATCCACCATGGCTGGGGAAACAGTGGAAGAACTAGTTACGAATCTTTTGGAGCAAGACATGAAAATTCTTAAAAAACAAGAGACTGAGTTAATCAAAGTTTATCCCAACCCTTCTCCTGTACTACTCTAACTTACAAAGTTAAGGAAGATGATTTAAGGATGAAGAAAAGAAAGGTGACATTGCATGACATTGGACAAGCTATCTTGAAATGGCTTCCTAACAACTTCTCATTGTACATACCAATAACTGGAAAGCAATTATGGTACTGGTATGTTAATTATCGAGCGCTTGTTGGAAACTTGCTAGTAAATTGTGGGCTTCGACCACCTTAGAGGTGACAGATACAGTCCTGGTAAAGACTTTAAACTTAGCGCTAACAGGAGGCAACTCGTGAACTTTGTGGGTGTGTTCACTAGAAACCCTCACGAGACTACAACTCATCCACTCGGGTCTACCTAGGGGTTTAAAGGCTTGTTGCATATGCTAAATGCAATCGTGATTCCTACGAAAGTGAGTTTTACCTCTTTTATTAGTTTTTTTTCTTCTTTGGTTTGCTTTGTTTTGTTTGATAGTCAATCATGAGATGTGAGCACTCAAGTGTGGGGAGGCACAAGTCGGTTGATGAAGGCTTCTGATAATGATTGTGATTAGGTCCATATGTTCTTTCCACTACTTTGGTTTTGAACAAAATTCTTTTCATGCTTTCGTTGATATTGATTGATAATATGTTAGGATATGGCATACTAGTCTTCCTTCGTAATGAATTGTCTTGTTTAGCAATTATAGGAATGAAATTAATAATCTACTCCCCTATGTTATGAAAATACCAATTGTGACTACCATACATTGAGGATAATGTATCTCAAGTGTGGGGATAAGGGAAGAATTGAAAAAAATTGAACCTTTGTGAAAAATAAATCTTCTAATAAGTTTAATTACGCATGAGACCTAAATTTTTTTTCATACATGGCTAATTATTACTTGTTTGTGCATATATAGATCTCTTGGCATGGTTGTTTTGAAATTATTGAAAAGCATCCCATCATGAGTTTTTATAAAATTAGGTAGAATTTTTAGGAGGCATAACAAACCGAATGGTAGATGACATACATGCTTCATATTTTTAACCCTTTTTCCACCATTTCTGTGAGAATTTGAGCCTAATTAAGCAATTCATAGCATATGTTGATTTGCTTTATATTTTTTCATAATGAGGGGAACCACAATGTGCATTTAAGTTAGAACTCGTGTAATTGATGCGTGTCAAGATCATGAACCAATATGTGCATAAATATGATAAAGGCATTAGGAATGAACCATTTGTTTGAACCTTTTCTTTTGAATTCCATACCTTGATAATTTTCCCTTATACACCATGTTGAGCCCCAACTTGTCGTTTGAATAACCCAACGCAATAAGCCTACAAAGACTTAGCCTTTTTTATGAAACCTAGGGTGATGACGTCCAATCCATGACATGTCTAAAAGTGTCTTTTAAGTATTAGTGCAATAATAGTATGATTGGTTTGAACTTGGCTATATAGATATATATGAAAAAAAGAAGAAAGAAAGAAAGAAGAAAAAAAGGGAGAAAAGCTAAATGAGGTCAAAATGACTAAAATATGAAGCAACAAAAATACTATGAGAATTTTATGATATGATTGCAATTAGAGGATAGAAATTAATAAACATGACATCTAGCATGTTTAAATTGGATTTCATTCATCATTACCCACTCTAAAAGCCCTACTCTATCCCAGCTTAAACCTTAGCCTAACATTACAACGCATGAAAGACCTCTTGATTTATGTGTTATATTGTGTTAATTGATGGTGATACGATTAATATACGAGCTTATGATGAAAATGTACATTCTTGGTTTGAGAGTTCCAGATATACTAGTATATAATCACTAGTTCATAAAACAAACCAAGAGGAGTGTTCATTGTGAGGAATGTGAATGCATGAATGTTTAAAGCAAAAGGTGAGGTTATGCCAACTAAAGATTCTAAGTTTAAAATATAAGTGGTATTACATGTTGGGTTGTGATGTTTACATGATGAAAGTGAACTAAGTATGCCTTGGGACCTTAACTTATACAAAGTTGTGATAACTTAGCATGTTTGATTAATTAAGGTAAAATGTTGCAAGTAAGTTTGTTTGAGGACAAACAAAAGGTTAAGTGTGGGGATGTGATCGCATGGTAATAATTCAAAGTTTAAATGATCTAAATGCTTGATTTTACATCATGATTATGGTGGGTTAGTTTCAAGTTGTTTGTGTTTTGATTTATAGGTGTTTGGAGCTAAAACAAGCTTAATTGGAAGTAAAAGAAGCCAAACATGAAACTACAAGGACTAAAGATGTAAACTTCAAAAGTTACAAAAAAGGAACAAATTTAGGTATACCGGCGTATGATACGCCTGGTATGGGCGTATAATACGTCGTTCGGCTTATGGGCGGCGTATAAGTGGGTGTATTTGGAAAAAATACAGAAAGTTTGGCGTATGGAAGATGAGGGGGGCGTATGATACGCCGACCCTGGGCGTATCATACGCTGGTCATCATACAAACACCCGGATTTTGTGGATCTTGAAGTTTATTTAAACACATCCAACCCAAATTCGAAGAAGAACTTTTCCCAGCTGAAATCTAGCAAATTCAAGGTGATTTTGGGTGCATTCAAGCTTCCCAACACATCCCAAATCATCGTTGATCATCATCAAAACATGATTGAAGATTCGATGAAGACAATGAGTGGCTAGTTCATTTGTAATTGCTTTCGGGAGTACAATTCTTGTCAAGTGAGACAATTGGTATGTTTGATTAGGTTTTTGTATTGAAAAATGGATTAGTGAATGAAGCATTATGTTTGATTGATTTGAAGGGTTTACCTATAAATAAAGTTGTTTGCTTGATTATCAGTTTTCGGTTTCCTTGCATCGTGAGCTCCTTAAGAAAAGTAGACAATGTGATATAGGTGAATTGGTAACTTTGTGAATGAACGAGTCTTAAAAGATTGTTCCTTTGTTACCACTTTAATTAAAAGCTAAGATCTTGAAGTATTGTTTCTTACGAACCCTAATTTAAAAGTATCAATTATGGATCTTGCGTAATTAGAAACCAGAAAGTGATTGTTTCTTATTATTTAATCAAATTCGTTTTAAAGTTTGTTGCTTTTTGCAATTGTGTTCTTAATTTCATCCAAAGGTCCAATTTTTAATATTAAAGTTTGTGTCTTTAAGTTAATCGAGTCATATCGTTAAACACTTTCCACATATTCCCTGTGGAGATGACCTTACTTACCCTTACGCAATAAAGGTAGCTGAGACCGACATAATAACATATTTTTGATCGAGTCTCGACAACCCAGATCAAGAGCATTGGCTGTGAATGATAGGAGAACTTCACAGTTAAGTGTGCTCAGGTGGCAGCAATCTAGGGATGGGTGACCTCCCTAGGAAGTTTTCACCCGGGCAACCAAAAGCAAATACGTGAGCTCCTTGTGGGCAAAGCAGAAATATTGGTGGTATGAGGGGCCGGGTGTTATAGAATGGTCTCAGAGCCACTCAAGTGCTGTTCGGGATAGTGGGACAAACCTCACCAGCGATGGTGAGTTCTCGGGCTCTTCGAGGACTATGAGTCCAAAGAGGGGTTATTGTGACACCTTACATATATCCCAAATCGGCCGTTGACAGGAGAGATTCCTGGTTAATAAGGAATGTCTGGTCTCTAATATCACCAACGTGTTTTGGGCTCATTGGCTGTGAATGAGAGGAGAACTTCACAATTAAGCGTGCTCAGGTGGCAGCAATCCAAGGATGGGTGACCTCCCTGGGAAGTTTACACCTGGGCAAGGAAAAGCAAATCCGTGAGCTCCTCGTGGGCAAAGCAAAAAATATTGGTGGTACGAGAGGCCGGATGTTACAAATGGTATCAGAGCCACTCTTGTGTCGTTCGGGACGGTGGACAAACCTCACCAGGGATGGTGAGTTCTCAGGCTCATCGAGGATGATGAGTCCTAAGGGGGGTCATTGTGACACCTTACATATATCCCACATCGGCTATAGACAGGAGAGATTCTTGGTTCATAAGTAATGTTTGGCATCTAATATCACCAACTCGTTTTAGGCGTATTGGCTGTGAATGAGAGGAGAACTTCATAGTTAAGCGTGATCAGGTGGTAGCAATCCATGGATGGGTGACCTCCCTTGGAAGTTTTCACCCAGGCAACCAAAAGCAAATCCGTGAGCTCCTAGTGGGCAAAGCGGACAATATAGGTGGTATGAGGAGCCGGGTGTTAAAGTGTCTCAAATCACTTCCTTGGAGCTTGATGCATCCTATAGAGAGCTTTGTCAAGCTTGTAGACATAATCAGGTTGATCAGGGTTTGGAAAGTCAGGTGGTTGTTTGACATACACTTGCTCATCAATCACCCCATATAAGAAGGCACACTTGACATCAAGTTGGTAGAACTTGAAACCCTTGGATACAGCAAAAGCAAGGAATATCCTAACAGCTTCAAGTCTTGCTACAGGAGCAAAAACATCTATGTAGTCAACCCCCTTTTCTTGTGTGTACCCTTAAACAACTAGTCTTGCCTTATTCTTGATGACAAGTCCTATATCATCTTTCTTATTCCTGAAAAGCCACTTGGTACCTATTGTGGTCTTCCCTTGAGAAAGAGGACATAGGTTCCAAACCTTTTACCTTTTGAATTGAAGCAGCTCCTCTTGTATTTCTTCAACCCAACTTCCATCCTTCAGAGCCTCATTAATCTTCTTTGGCTCAATCTGGGACAAGAAACAAAAATGTAGACAGACATTTTTTTCATGGGTTTGTCCTCTTGTTCTCACCCCTGTCTCAATATCTCCAATGATTTATGGAGGGATGTGACTTGTGGATTCTTAGTTAAGGAATCACAGGAAGTTGGTTGGATAGATCTAAATTGGTGAAATTCAGATTTGGTGCTTGAGTATTGTGAATCCAAGGATCGAAACAGGAATTATTAGTTTGATTTATCAAATATAGATCGCGGAATTATCAATACTTGTTGTTTAATTAATTGTTTATGAAATTGAAATCGACGAAGAACAGATGAAACAAATTGAAAACAAAATAAAATAATGCAACAAAAGATTGTTTCAATTGATTTTCATTGATAATATAACAATTGATATTGATGCAAGGATGATTTGATAATCTCCTATCATGTTCTTCGTGTTCTTGTGATTGCTGTGTTGCTATATTGATCGATTGATTGATTGATATCGTTTCTATGAATATATGATTCTTTATTTGTGTATCGATATCTCTCAATCTCTGCCTAAATGAGTGCACCCATGCCTTATATTTATAGGCAGATGGATTCACTTTTAAAAAATTACAAAGATATTCTGATGTGATGTGGAATATTCGCTTCTGACAGATTGACTTGTTGACTTTGTGTTGAGTACTTGATGATAAGAGATTATACAAGTATTTTGTTCTTCCGTAGGAGTTGAACTTCTGTAGGAGTTGGTTCTTTGTTCTTGAACATCATCCTCAGGAGCAAACTTCCTTCTTCCGCAGTAGCATTAACTTGATCTCTGAACTAGTTCTTTAGTAGATGTGCTTGTGCTTCCGCAGGAGATCCACTGATGCACATTGACTTGTTCATTTATGCTCCGTAGAACATCTACGAAAGAACAAACTTGTTCATCCGCATATAGTTCTTGCACTTGGTCAATTTTCCAAGTTGACCAAGTATGATGTTTCCTACAATTACATAAAATCAACACAAACAATATATGGGTTAACATATATATATATTGTGTTACATAATGATAAAGAATTACAGATGTTCATTACAAGAGATTACAAATTATCTAAACCTATATAAAAGATCTAGGCCTAACAATACTCCCCCTTAGGTTTAGATTCTTGTAATTATCTGTTTAGATCTTTCAATTCTTGTACTCTGGCCAAAATCTTTGTATTGAAATATCCAACAGCATCCTTTTGGTCTTGGTATGGATACTTGATCTTCATTTTTCCCATTTTCTTGAATGTTTTAAAATTCAGCCCAAGAATGTCTTCTTCTGTGGTTAGTGTTGCCACTACACTGTTTTGAGACACCACTTCTAACTCATCTTGCTCTGACATTCTAAGCTCAGTAATTGATGGGATTTCAGATCCTATGAGCTGACCAGCCTCAAATCTTCTTCTCTTGTGTGCTTTGGCATGCAGCTTGTCTATGACTTGAATGATATGCACATATAAGCATATGACACTTTGAGCATCTTTATCATTCAACTTTGGGAAATACTTATCATGCAGATAAGATGTGTAGCTTGGATGTAGCAGTTTAATCTCCAATGGATCAAATCATCTTAGCTTGGTGCTTTCTTGTGAGGGCCATTCCTTTGCAGCACCAGTTCTTTCTACATATCCCCATTCAGTGATGGGATATGAGAATTGATTTCCTTCAATTGTTTTGATTGATGCATCAACCTTGTCTGCATATCCAATTCTTCTCTGAAATTCATCATCAACAAGTTTTGAAGAACTGGAATGTGATCTTTTCTGTCTTTGTTTTCTTCTTTTGTGTTCTGCATCCTCTCTTTTGGCTTCTTTCAGCACATCTCCCTTAAACTTGTTTCTCAGTTTTGCAATCAGAACAGAAAAGTCTCTTCCCCTTGGACTGATTGGGTTGTTGGAGATTGGAATGTCTTGTAGAGAAGTAAGGTCTGCATCAGGGAGTGTAAGAAGGGTCTCCATCCATGAAAAGTATTGAACCATCCCAGATGCCCTTTTAATTGTAGCGTAATCCCACTCTTGATCAAACTTCCAAGCTATAATCTTGTTGTCTACTGCTGATCTTGGTGTTGTCATCTGATCAAACAGTTGAATCAGAGTTGTTTTCTATTCTATTATTTCCCTCACGACTGTTCCCAAGGGCCAGATTTTATTAGGGATTACATCCCTCGGCTCCCTGGTCAGTTTCTCTTTGGTGTGCATATCTTTGCTTTTGACTACTATTGGCTCAGCAGGAGATTGTTTTGATTGTTTGTAAGCTGGATTGGGTGCTCTGATTCAAAATCTTACTCTAGTTTCTAGTTCAATCTTCATCACATAATCCATCATTGCTCTTAGCTCACCCACTGTTCTTCCCTTCAGCTCATCTGACCCATAATTATGACTTTGCAGCTAGCAAATCATATTATACTTGGTAAGCAATTTGGTTTCATAGTGACTCAAATCATTCTTTATCTTATCAATTTCTTTGTACTTTGTGAAGGTTTCATAGTTGCATACTAGAAGCATTAATCTAGCAGTATCAAATTCCTTCAGTACTTGTATCATCTCATCTATGTTCATCTTTTCTACCATGTCATATGGAAAGCCATTATTGATTAAGTCCATGAACATAGATGATTGTTCTCTTTCCTCAAAGATGTCATCAGTAGATAACAAGTCACCTTCCTTTGCTTCTTCATCAGACTTTTGAGTCTCATCTTTTGTTAAATCTACCCACTCAGCATCACTTTCTTCTTCAATGTCTTTAATGGATTTGAGAGTTAAAAGATCAACTGATGAAGTGTGCTCAGGAGACATGTCTTTTGATTTCTTTAGGTATTCTCACTTACAGTAGCTTTATCTTGAGTTCTTCCCAAATACTTTCTTTTCCTGTTGTATTTGATTGTTGGTTCTTTTGCTTTCAACAGGGGAATGTCAGTAGTTTCTTTGATTTGTTCTTTATGCACACTCACTTCTTTCAGTCATCTTCTTCTTTAAGACTTCTATCTCTTCATCTTTAGCTTTTAGCAAATCCAACTACTCAGAGATAATTTTCAGTGCATTGTTTAGCTCAACCATTACTTTCTCCTTCTCTTGTTTCTCTTTCTCAGAAGATTCACAGGACTCAGTTGCAAACTCATCCATTGTATCAATCACTGCATTGCTGGTTTCAATCTCTTCTCTTAGCTTTTTGATTGTTACTTCTGGAGATCCAATAGTTTCATCTTTCTCTTTCATCTCACTTTTGAGTTTTCTCAATTTCTCTAGTTTTTTATTACTTTTGATGATGAGGTTGTTGTATTTAGCAACAAGAAAACTTTTGCTCATATTTATCTCCTCCTCTCTTAAATCATTTTCATCATAAGCAGTGATGTCAACAAAATGACTATCACTCTCATCTAGTTGTTCAACCTCTTGTTCATTCTCCCCCTTAACTTCTAGACATATTTCTTCTGTGGCTTCATCCATAACTTCATCAAAATCATCATCATCAATATTCACTTTTTCAGTGAGAGTTGGGCTTTCAGTAGGTGAGGTTGGTTCAGCAGATGGGGGTGAGAAAGTTGGTTGTTTATTGGATGAAAGGGTGATTGATTGAGAATGGGTGAGATAGGTTCTGTGGCAGTAGTGTTTAATGATGATTGAGATTAGGAAGCTGAGAAAGGTTGGGTATGCTCACTGGATGGTAAGTTCAGAGTAGCTGGTGGTGTTTCTGGTAAGTCTATTACAGGTGTTGGTGGTAGAGACTGTGGTTGTTATTATGGTGATGGGTGTGATAGTGATTGTTGAATGTCATCAAGTGTGAATACTTCTATTTCAGCAGTATTCTGAGATGTTTGGGAATGGGAAGGAGATAATGGTTGTTGTTGTGGTGGTTCAAGGGATTCAGCTGGAGGTGTTTGTTGTTGTTATTGTTCAAGGTGTAGGAGTTCTTGAGGAATATCAGCATTCTCATTAACCATATGTGCAAACATCTCTATTTCTTCACCTAGGTATTGCCCATTTAACTTGTTAAGCACAGATCTTCCAAGATGAGCTTGAACAAAGACTCCACCTTCTCTTTCAATGTTGGGCATTGACTCATTTATGATTAGCTGAATAAACCTGGGAAACATGTGCATCTTGTTTTCCTTCTGCACCCTTATGTGGTCACATAAGCATCCAAGAATGTATTTAGAATAATTGTATTTCCTCCCTTCAAATACACCAATGATTCCAGAAGAAATGTGCCTTGAAAACCTATCCAAACCAGACTTTTTATTGGACATACACTTTAAGTATGTGTGACACAGGAATCTGTAAGGCTTGCACAACCTCCCCTTTTTGATTTCACCATTTCGGTAATCTCCATCATAACCCATTAAATGAAAAATTCTTTGGATGTTCTCATGGTCGAACACATCTGGGTGACCCTCTTCTTCTTCTCCAAACTCTGGCACCCTCCTGATAGTTCATTCATCTACCCTCAACTCTTCATTTCTTACTGTTGCGAAAATCAACCTTTCATCATTCTCCTCTTCAATCCTGGTTGTGTCCCAAAAATCTATCATATGTGATTGATAGATGATTGTGTCCGCAGATAATGCATAGAAAATCCTTGATCTTCTCAGATAGTTAATAATTTCCCTGCATCCCTCTGTTGTTGGATCGTATGGATTCAGAAAGGCACAAACATTATGATCTTTTACAAATCTGTTGGCCATATTGATGATGTTGTTTGATGGTGATTTGTTGTGTGGAATGAAAATTTTGAATGTTTGTGGATAAAGGGGTTTATGATATGAGCGTTTTTTTAAGTCTTAAAAAGGGTTTTTAAAAAAGTGAATACAAATGACAACGGTCAGGTTATCATTTATACTTGCTTAGAAGATTTAAATCCTTTTATTTAATGATGTGGGACCCTTAACCCTTATTACCCTTCCGTGGTTATCCACAAGTTAAGTCTTCCGCTAAACATCTACGGAAGGCAAAACTTTTCTTTTTATCCGCAACAGGTTAAGTCTTCCGCAGAACATCTCCGGAAGGCAAAACTTGTTTTTACTGTTTTATCCTTAAATTAATTCTTCCGCAGAACATCTACAGAAGGCAAAATTTGTTATGTTTTTGATGTATGATCTTAACATCATGTTGTTAGATCATTTGTTTGCTGTTGGACCTTGTTGACTCTGCTTCATGGCAAATGTTCAAAATTGACTTAGTTAAAAACTTCAGATATCCTGCAGCCAAGTTAGTGCTCAAGTTCCAATTTTCTTCATGTAAAAATGTTAAACTTAGTTTTCATGCTGATGGCTACTCCCTTTAAATTTATGATTAATCATGAAATTATGCATTTATCAGAAATTTATATAGAGAATAGCATGAAAAGCAATTATAATAAAAGAACAAAAACAAAATCTTTTTGTATTTTGGTTATAGGCAGAAACTTAAATATATTTACAAGCATTTACATCATATAATGGGATCATACTATGACACTAAGCAGCTTCCTGAAACAGTTTTGTTTGATGATAGTAGACATTGATCTAGTGCTGATTGCAAGTATTAGGATCTACATAAATTCAAGCAAGAGTATAGTTTCAACTTGTCATGCTGTTTATCATGTTTTGGATTGACTAAAGATAGACAAATATGGACTCTATATTCAATTCAATTAGAGTTTGTCCTCCGTTTATGAGTCAATTTATCACTTTTTCACACTTAAACTATGTTCCTTAAGTTATAAGCTCTATCTTAAGATTTATTTGAAATCTTATTAATGCTGATATGATTTTTGATGCTCTGAAATAATATACAGTTGATCACATTGGATTCTTTTAGAGTTATTCCTTTTTGGAACTTCTAGATGATCAGCATCAGGACACCAGGTCTTTAAATACGTAAAACAGAGGTGTCTATGAGCCCAGGTCTTTGTTTACACAAAACAAAGGGTTCATGATGCGCAAAGATAGAGGTTATAAAGTTTCACAACATAGTGCGCTTAGGTGAGTAAGTTGATCACAGCAGGATAAGACTTACTTGCTTGTTCCTCAAAATGGAATTTTCCATAATTAGTCACCTTGGCATTATGTTATGCATGAACTTGTATATTTTTCACTCAAGCTGAACCTACTCACATATCAAATCATATCTGATCAGTCTTTATTGTGTGATAAAATTCAGGAAAGTAAGAAAAGGTATAGTGTACTATTATTTCCCAGAATATGAAATGCTTTTTCAAGAAAAACATATTAATAAGATAATATTTTTGGATTTTTTATATGTTTTATAGATTTTTTGGCTTTTTCATATACTGAATTTGACAGACAGAACATGCTTTTCTTTGTGATGAAGACTAATCTAAGTTGATCATGCCTAAAGACTCAATCAAGAAATTAAATCTAACTGAATCAAAGGCTTTAGTGAATAAATTAGCAAGCTGGTTTGTTGTATCCACATTGATCAACTTGATTAAACCTTTTTTCTGAGCAGTCTCTCAGAAAATGGTATCTGATTTCAATATGTTTTGTTTTACTATGTTGTACTGGATTAGCAGTGATGAACATAGCAGCTGAGTTATCTATGTGAATTGGTGTTTGAAGAACACTGTAACCATAATCAAGTAATTGGTTTTGCAACCATAAAACTTGAGAGCAACCATCTAAAGCAGCTATGTACTCAGCCTCAGTTGTGGATACTAAAACATTTGTTTGCTTTTTGCACTGCCAAGAAACTAGTCTTGGTCCTATAAATTGACAACCACCAGTTGTTTATGTTCCGTTGTTATTGCAGGCTCCAAAGTCACTATCAAAATATGAGTAGAGGTTGAAATCTCCTTCTTTAGGATACCAAAGCCCAAGAGCTAGCTTCCTTTTAAGGTATCTGAAAATCCTCTTCACTGTATTCATATATGACTCCTTGGGGTCTGATTAGTACCTAGCACAAACACACACAGTAAACATTATGTCAGGTCTGCTGGCAGTTAAGTACATTAATGATCCTATCATAGATCTATATAATCTTTGATCAACTGACTTCCCTTTAAGATCAGGTACAATCTTATCTATTGTTGATGCTGGTGTTTTGTATGAAGAAGAATCAGCAAGGTTGTACTTCTTCAAGATTTGATTCACAAACTTTTCCTAATTGATGAAAATGCCAACCGATTTCTGAAGAACTTGCAAACCAAGGAAGAATGTTAATTCTACCATGGAACTCATTTGGAACTCAGATTTCATCAAAGATTCAAAGTCATCACACAATCTCTTATTTGTTGATCCAAATATGATATCATCCACATAGATTTGGACAACCAAGAGGTCTTGATGTTCATGTTTGACGAAGAGGGTCGGATCAATTGTCCTCCTTTTGTAACCATGCTTGAGCAAGAAAGATGACAATGTTTCATACCACTTTCTTAGTGCCTGATGAAGACCATACAAAGCTTTGTAAAGCTTGTATACCCTGTGTGGGTAATCAGGATCTTCAAAGCCTGGTGGTTAGGTAACATAGACTTCTTTATCAATTTTACCATCTATGAAGGCACATTTTACATCCATTTGGTACATTGTGAACTTATTATATGAAGCATAGGCTAGAAAGACTCTAATGGCTTTAATCCTGGCAACTGGGGCAAAGACTTCATCATAGTCTATCCCTTCTTCTTGAGTATAGCCTTGTGCTTTCAGCCTTGATTTATTTCCGATGATGATACCTCTGTCATCTAGTTTGTTATTGAAAAGCCACCTTATACTAATAGGATATTGGCCTTTAGGAAGATCAACTAGATTCCAAACTTTTGGCTTTCTGAATTGCTAAAGCTCTTCTTGCATTGCTTTAATCCAGCTGTTGTCTTTTAATGCTGCAGTTATGTTGGGTGGAACCACTTATGAAAGAAAACAAAAGAACAGACAAATATTGGCAGCTTCCCTTTGACTTCTTATGGTTCTTTCATTAAGATCACCAATAATGTTTTTATTGGATGATACTTATGAATTCTTGTTGTTGGTATTGATTCAAATGGAATGAATGATTCCAAGTTGGTGATGTTGGTTGATGGAGATGGATCTAGCTGAGATAGGGAATCAACAAAGTGGTCAAAATTCTCATCATTTTGGTCTTCTGATGCTGAACGAAATCCATCTTCATATTTTGTGTTTCCACATATGCAGGTATAACTTCCGCAGCAGTTACAGGAACAACTACGGATGTTGTAGTTTGTTGATCTGCAGATGTGAATGTTGTTGGAATGTTTTCTGATGAATTGGGAACTTCAGATGAAGGAAAAGAATCATCTATGGAAGTAGGAACATCTACGGATGTAGAAGGAACTTCTACGGATGCATTGTTAACTTCTGCTGATGCATTAGTTACCTCTTCTGAAGTTGAATTTCCATTTCCACCAAAATTGTCATTGCTTGTTGAGATGACTAGCCTGGATCAGCAACACTTGAAGTGTGTGAATGAAATAATCTTGGAGGATCAGCAGTCAATGGCACTTCACTCAAACTTGGAGGTACATAAGGATAACATGTATCCATAGGACCTGCAACATTCAAATAACCAGAGTTAAATAAATTTGTTAATGCATCATATCAAACAACCAAGATGATCATTTTACTGATTTTGGAAATAAGGATTTATCAAATGATACATTAGGTGTTTCCTCCATAATGTTGTGATATGGAATGTAGACTCTATATGATTTAGATGTTGATAAGTAACCAATAAAGAAACCATCATAGGCTTTTTCATCAAACTTTCCTAATTGATCTTTGGTGTTTAAAATAGACACATGACACCCAAAAGCTCTAAGATAACCTATAAAGGTTTTCTTTTAAACAAAAGTTCATAAGGTGTTTTATTATGTTCTTTGACAATTAAAGTTATATTTTGAACATTGCATGTTGTGTTCACTACTTCTGCCCAAAATGTGATAGGCAACTATGAATCAGCTAGCATTGTTCTTGCTGCTTCAATTAGAGTCCTGTTTCTTCTTTCAGCAACTCCATTTTGTTCTGGAGTTCTTGGTGCACTAAATTGTCTGGCTATGCCTTTGTTCCTACAAAAGGAATCTAAAACATGATTAACAAATTTAGATCCATTATCACTTCTTGAGATTTTGATCTTTAAATCAAGTTGATTTTCAATCTTACTGATAAACTCCATTACTGTTTCTGATGTTTCACTTTTATGTTTTAAGAAAAAGATCCATGTGAATCTAGTGAAATCATCAACAATCACCAAACAATATTGCCATTTACCAATGCTCAACACATTGGTTGGACCAAAAAGATCCATGTGCAGCAGTTTAAGTGGTGTTGTGTTTGTGTTAATTGTTTTGGACTTATGTGACACCCTATGTTGTTTTCCTTTATAACATAATGAACAATGATTAAAACAGTAAAATTCTTTCTTGGGAAGGCCAATGACTAAGTCATTTTTGACCAACTTGTTCATGTTCTTCATGTTTGAATGAACCATTCTTCTATGCCACAGTTGAGCTTCATCTTCTGATGACTTAGAAATCAGGCAAGTTTCATTGCTTGTTAGATAGGCGTTGTTCATATCCAAAACATATGTGTTGCCTTTTCTTGGTACTTTAAGAAGGATCCAGTCTGCTGGAATTTGAAAACCTGGCTTAAGAATGTAAGAATAAGTCTTATCAAATAAAGTGGTATAATTTTGATCACAAATTTGAGATACACTTAACAAGTTGAATTGCAAATTTTCACAGAAGTTTACTTTCTCAAATTTAGTACGCCATTTGTTACCATTCCTTCACCAACAATTTTACCTCCCTTCTTATCTCCACCAAATGCCACATATGAAGCATTTTTATGTTTGAAATCATGTAGGAGAAAATAGTTTCCTGTCATATGCCTGGAACAACCACTGTCAACATACCACTTGTTGTCAGTCCTCCATGGATGTTCCTGCGCAAATAATGAAATCAATTAGAAAGTGGAGCCCAAGCCTTGATGGTCTTGGGCATGCCATTTTTATCTAGGATTGTTACTCTATCATTAATGAGCCTAGATGTCTCAAGATGGTTTTTACACTCAATTGATTCATTATGTTCTGTTTGGGGTGCGGATGATTCTGTTGAAGATGAACTTGAGCACTTTGATCTTGATTCTTGATCACTTCCTCTGTCACCTCTTCTTTCAATGTCTTCTTCTTTAAACTTGATCCTGATACTTGACTTGAAAAGGTTTCTGCATCTTTTGTCTTTGATTGAGGTACATGATTACCCTTTTCAAAGTGATCAAAGAAGGCTTCATCTTCCTGTAACACTACCTTCTTGTGTGGAGTCTTGCTTTGAGATTGTTGCTTCTCCTTCTTCTTCTTTGATTTTCATCAGCAGATGTTGGTTTCTTTGTCTTTGAGATCTTCTGCTTTAGTTGCTGCTGCTTTTGCTTTGAGACATTTGATTCATCATTCTCAGAAGATTGTGAATCTGATTCAACATTCTCAGCTTTTTGCTTCTTTGGAACCTTTGATTTGTTCTTTTTGTTAAAGAAGCATTCTTGAGTAGAATGATTGTTTTGTTGTAGATGGCACAGTGTTTGTTGAAGTAATAGTCAGAAGTTATATGATTGTTCATATTGCATATGGAGCAATAGGTGCTGAAATAACAATCTTTAGTATTGTGGTTGTGCATATCACACCACTTGTGGTACTTTTCTTCAGCTTCACTGTCAGACTCCACTATTGTCTTTTTCTGCTTCTTCATAATTGACGCCTTCTGCTGCCTTGATTCTTTTTCAAACTTTACAGCTGATAGTCTTTACCTTTTCCTGATATGATGCCAAATGGTTCTTGTTTCTGAGGATTCACCATTCTCTGCTGTTTCTTGACTTTGTTGTCATTGGGTGATTCCGCAGATGATTTCTTCTTCCGTAGATCTTCTACGAAAGTAGATGATTGTTGCTTCTGTAGTTTTTACGAAAGTTGAATGTTTTAGAAGAAAAGTTTTCTTCCTTTGCTTTTCTACGGATGGTTCTAAATCAACCTTTTTCTTCCGCAGCTGTTCTGCGGAAGTGATTTTCTTTTCTTCCGTAGTTCTTTTTGATGACTGATGTTTTTACCTATTGTTGAGCTCCTGAATCCCTTCATTCAGCTGACCAATTCTGGTATGGATAGTCTTCAACAAATTTCTTTGTTTTGGGGGGTAAGGCAGCTTGATCTCATTAAGAACTTTAGGAATTAAAGGTTCAATTACCACATTCTTTCCCTTACCCAACCCAGCATTAGGCTCATCAAATTCATTCAAGTCATCACACTCATCAAAGTCAAAATCTGAATTAGTTTGTTTTAAACATTCTGATTCAAATGACCCAATCTTAGTTTCACTCATCTCAGTATCATCACCATTTACCATATTATTAGTTTTAATTTCTGGTTTAATTTTGGTACTTGATACAAAATGGTTTGAAAGACTGTTTTTCATTGACTCAGGTAAAGTGGTGTAGTTATCAATTATAGGAGGTATAACAGCATTAAAACCCAACCCATACCTGTTCTTTGATTCAATATGAGAGTTCAAGAGTTTTTTATATTGTTGAGATGTTAATCGAAACTTCTGAAGTTTCACTTCAGTGGATGCATGATCAGACATTGATTTTGTTAAAGAGGTTGTCAAATGCTCAACTTGTGCTTTTAAATTATAATTTTCAGATACAAGTTTATCCAAATCCTTTTGTAAGGAGGTGATTTTGACCTGATATAATTTATGTTCTCTCAAATGAGATTCATTTAAAATCATTATCTTTTTACTTTATTAGCCAATTGTTGGGCATGGACTCTATATCTTTCAACCTCTTCAATACAAACAGGTGAACATAGTCAATCCCTTACCTCTGTGGCCATGGGTGGAATTTTGTTCTCCATGTTTTCCATCAGTGCTTGATTTTCCTCCTACACTTCCTTCTCATACATGCTCCAGTCACAAGTACCATCCTGCAAAATAATAAAACTAGTTTCTTTTGTGTTACTGATACCTGCTGAAGAGCTTATGGCTGGTGGGGATGAGATTGTTAGTTGGAGTTGCTTGAAGCTTCTCTGATTTGCTTGTCTTGTGTCTGTTGTTGGTTGTTGATTGCTGTTGCACTCCCTTGAAAAGTGACCATACAAATTGCATTTGTAACACCTCACTTTTGATTTGTCAACACCAATTTTAGTTGTTCTTCCTGTAACAGATAGTCCCTTGTTCCTTCTCATATACATCATCAAGGTGAAGTTCTTCAAGGTCTTGTTGACAGATGTGGGCAGGAGTCAAGGTACTACCCAAGTAAGCTTGAACTGAAGGCTGGAAAGGTTGCCTTCTATTCTTCTGATTCTAGAACCACAGTAATTGGTTCAGATTCGGTATTGCTTTTGTTGGTTGATGATCCCTTTGCTGCTGTACTTTTTGATCATTAGATTTCCCTTTTCCTTTCCTGTTTAAAGTGTTTTGAGAGTTTAATTTAGAGGACTTTGCAGCATAGAAACTAGTTTCCTCTTCATTATAACTCTCAACACAAGAGCTTTCATCATCATCATTGGAGATGAATGCATTTCTAGCACCCTTTGTTTCTTTGAATTAATGTGGTGCTATTGGTGATTTTACACTCTCATTTTTGGTTTTCACATCTAACTCCAAAGCTTACACCTTTGCAACCAAAGTGTCAACCCAATTGCCTTTAGATCAAGAGTATTCTTGAACGTAGACACAGTTTGAGTCCAACTCTCTGGCAAAGTATGAAGCATCTTTTTGTTCAGTTCCTTATTACTATACTTCAACTCAAGAATGTTCATCTCAGTAACAAGTTGCATAAATCTGTGGAGTTGTTGAGGAACAGATTCACCCATAATATGATGAAAAGTCTCATACTGTGAACGAAGAGTAGCCTTCCTGATGCTTCTGATCTCATCACTTCCTTCACATAAAGTGTGAAGAATTTTCCATAATGAGTTTGCTGTTTTGTATGCTTCACACCTGATCAAGAGGTCTTCAGGTAAAGCCATAGTAAGCATACTATAGGCCTTAATGTCAATTTTGACTTTCTTGGCATCATCAGGAGATTGATTTTTCAAACTTATGGGCTGATTGTTGTCATTATAATCAGGTCCTAACGCAGGTGGAATGTAAGGACCTTCAGTAATGGACACCCATAAGTCAGAATCTGTAAAGTTTATGTGGTTCCTGAATCTGATTTTCCATGTTTAAAATCAGATTTGTACTCCAACTTTGGAGGCTGATAAGCTCCAACCGCTGAATTGCTCATATTAATTAACTTTGTTAATTATCAAAATTATCAATTGATCTAATATCCTATGAATGTGAAAAGAAAATGCAAACACACTAACACAGCAATAACAAATCACTGATAATATTGATATCCAAATCAACTAAGATAAAAATCCCTTTAATTAATAACTTCTGTTGAGAATGGACTAATTAATAACACTCTCTTAATTAAAATAAGAAGTGGTGGTCAAAAATAGTCAAATCGCTTAATATATTCTCAGTTAATTTGAAATTAAGATGTTAGATGATGATGAGTTTTGTTCAAACTTGTTTGAACAACCTTGGGATATCATACAATAACACAAATCCACGAATCGAAAGCGATTCGGATGCAAATCGAAGTTAATCGAGCAATGGAACAGTGATTAATGATCGATATAACAAGGTTTTGATGATTTAATGAAACAAACAACCAATTAAAAAAATCAAACTGATAGATCAATTGATCTAGATCAATGAGCATGAGGCTCTGATACCACCTGTGAATCCAAGGATCGAAACAGGAATTATCAGTTTGATTTATCAAATAAAGATCGCGGAATTATCAATACTTGTTATTTAATTAATTGTTTATGAAATTGAAATCGATGAAGAACAGATGAAACAAATTAAAAACAGAATAAAATAATGCAACAAAAGATTGTTTTAATTGATTTTCATTGATAATGAATCAATAACAATTGATATTGATGCAAGGATGATTTGATAATCTCCTATCATGTTCTTCGTGTTCTTGTGATTGCTGTGTTGCTATATTGATCGATTGATCGATTGATGTCGTTTCTATGAATATATGATTCTCTATTTGTATATTGATATCTCTCAATCTATGCCTAAATGAGTGCACCCATGCCCTATATTTATAGGCAGAGGGATTCACTTTTAAAAATTACAAAGATATTCTGATGTGACGTGGAATATTCGCTTCTGACAGATTGACTTGTTGACTTTGTGTTGAGTACTTGATGATATGAGATTATACAAGTATTTTGTTCTTCCATAGGAGTTGAACTTCCATAGGATTTGAACTTCCATAGGAGTTGAACTTCTGTAGGAGTTGGTTCTTTGTTCTTGAACATCATCCTCAGGAGCAAACTTTCTTCTTCCGCAGTAGCATCAACTTGATCTCTGAACTTGTTCTTCAGTAGATGTGCTTGTGCTTCCGCAGGAGATCCACTGATGAACATTGACTTGTTCATTTATGCTCCATAGAACATCTACGGAAGAACAAACTTTTTATCCACAGATAGTTCTTGCACTTGGTCAATTTTCCAAATTGACCAAGTATGATGTTTCATGCAATTACATAAAATCTTGAGTTACATAATGATAAAGAATTACAGATGTTCATTACAAGAGATTTCAAATCATCTAAGCCTATACAAAGATCTAGACCTAACAAGTATCACCCACCACATTAGCATACTTATCAAGAGAAACTTGATCCAATGAGTGTGTGACATTATTGATATTGTCTTCTATGAGGTGGTTATCAGCATCAAGAAATTCTTGATCACTATCACCATCTCCATATCCTCTTACATTGGAGACCTTTTCATTTGAGTTTGTGCCTCAGCTCTGGAATTGGTAGGCACCTCATATGTGTCAGCTGAAGAGTTTGTCAATGTTGTGCTGACGAGATTTCCAACTTCAGGGTTTGTTACCCCTGGAGCTGAAGTAATTTTCTAACTTGGTATTCTCAGCTCAAATCTTGGGTTAGGATTTCCTACTGATAAGCTACCTGTAGATCCTAAAACATCTTCACAAGATTTGTTAAAACAGTTGGTAACTAAATCAAGATCAAACAGCCAATCAGGACTAGAACCTTTCAAACTAGGAATGTGCCCACTGAAGGTCACATTGTCCGACTCCTCAACTACTATAGTTTTAAGATTGTATACTCTATAAGCCTTAGCTTGGGAAGAGTATCCAATGAAGTGTCCATTATCTTATTTCTCAACAAATTTGGCTATCTGATCTTTGGTATTCAAGATAGTGCAAGGACATCCAAACGATCTGAGGAAACCAATAAAAGATCTCCTTTTGTGCCACAGCTCATAAGGAGTCTTACCATGAGTCTTGACTACTAAAACTTTGTTCTACACATAGAAGGCAGTGTTGTGTGCCTCTGCCCAGAAGGTGATTGGCAGTTTAGAGTCAGATAGCATGGTTCTTGCATCTTTAATAAGTTCCTGTTTCTACTCTCAGCAACACTATTTTGTTGAGGAGTCCTGAGAGCACTATATTGTCTTGTAATACCTTTCTCATCACAAAATGCATCAAGGATTTGGTTGTTAAATTCAGTTCCTTGATCACATCTTATGATTTTGACCTTGTGCTCACATTGATTCTCAATTTTGAGAATGAAGTTCTTCAAGATCTCAGGGGTCTCATCCTTAGTTCTAAGAAAGAAGACCCAAGTGTATCTTGTGAAGTTATCTGTGATCACCAAATAATATGAGGTCCTTCCTAAACTCATTACACTAGTGTAGCTAAAAAGATCCATATGTAATAAGTGTATGGGAGTAGTGATAAGGTTCTTTCCTTTGGCTTGTGAGACACTTTGTGTTGCTTCCCTTTCAGACATGCAACACAATGGCCATGACTTGTAAACTCTTTCTTGGCATTCTAGTTACCAAATCATTCTTAATTAATTTATCTATGTACTTAAAGTTTACATGGCATATTCTTTTATGCTAGAGGAAAGGCTCATCACTATTGGCTTTAGATAGAAAGCAAGAAACTTCTCCTGATGAGGATGTTTTCTACAAATCCACCTTGTACATGTTTCCTTTCCTAGGGGCTCTGAGCAGGATATGCTCTTGAGGAATGACCATCCCAGGCTTGAGAACAATGCACTCAAGCTCAGTAAAGAGCATGTTATGTCTCTAGTCACAAAATTGGAATACACTCAGAAGATTGTACCCAAGCTCCTTAACATAGTTTACCTTCTCAATGCTGAACTTACCATTTATGCCTCTGCCCCTTCCAGTAATGTAACCACCTGATTCTATTCCAAAAGCAACTAGACATCCATCAATTCTTTCAAAGTTCTAAAGCAATGAGCCGTTGCCTGTCATGTGCCTGGAACAGCCACTATCAATGATCCATACATTTCCTTTGGTCCTTAGCTGTTCCTGCATAAACAGAGATGGTTAGTTATATTTGCAAACCCAAGCCTTGTTGTCTTGGGCTTATCAAAGTGAACTGAAGATAGTTCAATAGTTATTGATCCTATATGCAAGCTCCAAGGATCAATTGTTGTTGATGATGAAGAAGTTTCAGTCATATGGCCTTCCTTCATCTTCCACACAATCTTTGGAAGATTAGACTTGGCCTTCAAGGCTTCAGAAGCTTTGATAACTTTGTAAGTTTTGGAGACTGGACCTTCAAAAGCTTTTGCATCCACTACAGCAGACTTCAGTACTTCGGAAGCATTCCTTTCTTCCAAGACCAATTTTTCTTCCGAAGGTAATTTTTCACCTACCTTCTTCTTCACTTTGGAGCTTTTAGATGGAAGAGATTTTCCTTCTGAAGCTATCTTTTTCTTCTTCTTGGAAGTTTTCTTCTTGATCATATGGATGGTACCTTTGCGATTGTAGATGCAATCCTTAGCAAAGTGAGAGGTACCACCACACATGATGCATTTAGTTGGCATACTTCTGAGAGTCTTCTTCTGAGTAGGAGGCTGACCTTGATCTCTTTCCACTTCCTTCTTCATCTTCACAAATGATACAACAAGCTTCTTAAGGTGAGGCTTGCTCTTAAAACTGGATGGTTCAGGCTGTGCTACAGTGGTGCACATTTGGTCAGCCTTCTTCTCCAGACCAGGATGATTTGGACATGAACTAGGACTCTTGGTGCTAGAGTTCATGGTTGAGTCTTCAGTATTCACCACTTCAAATCTAGCAGAAATAAAGACGTGCTTTTGCTTGGAGTTGAAGGTGGTCTTGATTTCTTAGGCTTTCTTTGATTTTATTCTAGTTGTCGTGATCAAGTTAATCCTAACAGAATTGGTCATCCTTAGTTCTTTCTTCTCTCCATGAGAAGAGCGACACTTCTTAAGATGATCCTCTTTACTCACTTCAGATCCATACTTCACTATCTCTTTTTCATCTTCATCTTTTTCGTGGATGGGGTTTATGAGGGGCAGCTCATCTTGATAAGTTTCACACCTTGGAGGTCTTACAGATAGTAATGTGTGTGGAGGAGCTATCTCACTTGAACCCAATCCCTGCCTGTTCTAATAAAAAAACTTTGCATGCATGGATGAAGATATGATGTTCTTGAAGGTCTCTTCATCAAGAACACACTTTTCTGCCCTGGCTTTGCTGATCATAAGCTTAGCCTGACATTTAGTTAACTTGGTAATGAGATCTTTTATTTGAGTCCTGTAATTTGTGTGCTCATGCTTAAGAGTTGAAATTGTTTTCTCTAAATCTTCTATTTTAAGTTTATAATCATTTTTAGCTCTTTTGAAATCAACTCTTAAAATATTCAAGGACTTAAGATCAGATCTAAGTTCATTTTAGTAATGTGTATAAAGATGTTCTAATACCTTGGCTTCTTTATGGTCAGCCATTAGTGCTTGGTTAGGAGAAACATCTTCTATCTAAAAGCTCCAGTCAAAGCCTTCCTCTTCAACAGTAATAGCAGTTTGTTGTTTTGTTCGGATTGCTTCTCAGATCTGGGACGCATTAGTGTAGTTGAGCCTAGATTGTGCTTGGCCACCATTAGTCCTTGGTGCCTTGCACTCCCTAGCAAAGTGGCCCATCTAGTTATAGTTGTAACACTACACTTTGCTATTATCAGTCCAAACTTTCCACTTGATACATTACTGGGAAACTTTCTTCATGTTCTCTTGTAAAATTTCTTGGCTCTATAAGTGAAAAGAGCCATTGCTGAACTATCTCCATGTACTCCAGATCATCAGGATGGATACAATCTAAGTGTTCAAGAGTGAAGACAAGTTATCAAAACTTTCATCAGCACACACAAATGCTTGAGATGAGCTTATCTCTTAGAATGGGCTTCCTTGGATGTAGCTCTCCCTTGGTTTCTCTTGGAATGTGATGAAAGGACCCTTTTATGAGTTGACAGGGTAGTAGATAAGATGATGTTATGGTTCCCTGCTAACCCTTTCAACCACATGAAGGGTTGAACTTTGTTGATTGCTGGAAGAGCTGCTTGATGGATTTTACATGTTCATCTCCATCTGGTAGCCACTAAGGATACCATACAGCTTTGTGAGAGTAAGAGTGGTGAGGTTTTTAGTTCTCTTAATGGTCACACAGTAGTGAGTCCATTGTCTGGGAAGAAAGAACATGAACTTCCTCATAATGTCCCTATTCTCAAGCTTTACTCCAACATCCATGAGAGTATCTACAATCTTAACATACCTTAAGTATTGTTGAGTCATAGTTTCACCTGACTTGTAGGCAAAGTTCTTAAACTACTGTTTCATGAGGTCTTTCTTGTTTTCCTTGAATCCAACATCCATGTGAGTATCTACAATCTCAACATACCTAAAGTATTGTTGAGTCATAGTTTCGCCTGACTTGTAGGCAAAGTTCTCAAACTACTGCCTCATGAGGTCTTTCTTGTTTTCCTTGGCTTCAACAGACCCCTCATACATGAGCTTCAGTGCATCCCAGAGCTGTTTAGCAGTTTTGCACTTCTTGAACCCTCTGTATATAGAGTTTGGAAGAGCAGTTGGGAGAGCGGTCATGGTTTTCTGATCTACATCAATTTCTTCCAATCTTCCTTAGAGTAGTCAGCCATTTTTTTAGGAATCATCCCACCTCCAGAAGTGGCTGAAGAGGTGCTTGGGATATGAGGTCTTTCTACAACAGATCTCCACATCCTGCTGTCTTGAGACTCGATGAACCCTTCCATACGTTGGCACCAAGTATCAAAGTCATCAGGAGTGATCAGTGGAGACTTTGTCATAGTACTGGTCTCCATATAAGCTTTAGCAAGAGCTGCCATTTGATTTGTTAAGTGTTCTGTGAAACTGAAGTGATCAAAGATGGTAAGATCCTACAATCAAGAGCCTGAAATGCTCTAATACCAATTGCAATATGACACCCGGCATTTTCAGGCCACTTTTCGATCAACACGAACATGGTTTTCCGATCAAACATTCATGCATTTAACTTTGTTTACTTAAGTGTGTCATTTATTACACAAACATTCACGAACTTTTCACATAATGGTAATTCGGAGAATTGCCGAATCGCACACATGTCTGTCCCCAAACATTGGTGATTTTTCAAAATAGTTTTCAAACAATCATAATTGGTGTGAAATTATGTGTTCTATAATTATGTGATTAAATTTTTAGCTTGGTTGTGAAAATTGGGAATTTTCTGGCATTTACGCTTTTTCGCGCATTTTCGGCTTTTAATGTCTAATTATTATAAATATGCCTTTGAATTAGAAAAATAAATATTATAATAAACATTTGGAGGTTTCGGTGTAGAAAAAGATCAATCGCGTAACGTTAAAACGATTTTTATAAAAGACTGGGGCCTTTCTTGTAAAAAAAGTATAAAACCCAACCCCCTAACCCTAATCACCATTTGGCCGTCTCCTTCCCCTTTCCCTTCATTATTTTTGCCGCAAATCACACACACACACTGAGGACACTTTCTTTGATCTTGTTCTTGCTTATTAGTGGTGATTTTCGTCGTTTCTTGCATCAAACGCGTACTAGGGATCATTATCTAAGTATTTCAAGTAAGTTTTTATGTTTGATTTCATGTTCTTTGATTATCATGATTAACATGAACCCTAGAAATCCAAACTCGAGTCAAAACTTGAAATTGATTGAAATTGATGATTGATTATGTGTTAGTATTCAATATAATGATGTTTGTACGGATTGGTTTTGTGAAATTGTTTCGTTTTGATCAAAAACCAAGACTTACTTATAATGAAATCTTTAATTTGGGGATTTTGTAGAATTGTATGAATTAGATGAAATTGGATTGAATTGATGGTTCTAGGATGTTAGTTGATGCTATTGGGTGAAAATTCATGTTTTGAACTTTTGATTTCGATTCGGTTTTTGGGTACTTTCTATTAATGGAAACGCTTTCGGTAATTGGTTTATATATGATGATTTATGCATGTCTGGTGAGATGTGATAATTGTTATATGATTTTTAGAGCATGGGAATGGATTGGAAACAATCGAATTGTGAACAACGTTTCGTACGATCATGCTTGTTATTTATGGAAACTTTTGAGATATGATGTGATGAATGTTGTATATGATGTGTGTATAACATGATATGATGGTGTGATTTATGTCTGTTGTGATGTGCTTTTAAATCTTGAAATGGATGATACATGTGTAACGATGTCATACTTTCCAAAAATAGAAACTTTCTAAAAATAGATTTCTGAAATGAAACTTTATATGAATCATTATTTGAGCTATTTGAGAAAGACTAAACATGTTTTTTTACTTATTTGAGTCACCAACAGGTCATTGGGTCAGTCGGGTCAACTTTGGTCAACAAAAGTCAACTTTTGTCAAAAAGACAACTTTGTCAAACTTGTCAAACATTTCTCGAACACACTAACAGTTTACGTTGTTTGGATACAACAAGGTTCATTATGACTATTATGTACAAACACTCATGGACCTATATTTGTTAAGTAACGATTAGCTTTAACTTATACACTTCAGGTTTTTTTCCTGTGCATCTAAGGTGAGTCTTCAAGGGCCTACTTTTACTTACTTTCCTTTTGGGGGAGAAGCATGAAAACTATTTTTATCTGGTTTTGGTATTATTGGTATATCGCTTGTAACTATAGTGCAAACATTATCACGTAAGTCCTTACACACTCGAACCGTTAATAACGGAATAGCGAGGTAATTTTAGGTAGTACTACTGGGTTTGAAAAACCCCCACTCGCGTTAGTCGCGCTAACTCTACTGGAGGTCGAATGGGTGTTTAATTGACCTAGACACTTGTTATCGTTCTGTGATAAGACATGGCGGAAGGCAAAACAACTCACAAACAGTCAGCTTCGGTTCGAAAGCTAAGTAACTCGATATATAGGTTAGCTACCTATGGTATACATTTGTTTACTTTTACCAAGAAAACTCTCAAACATATTTACTGATATAAACCTGTGAACTTACCAACCTGGTGTTGACACACTTTAGCATGTCTTCTCAGGTCGCTGGCACGCTTAAGGCTAGGGTTTCATATCTGAGTCTCATGCATCATCTTTATCTTTTGAAAGTAAGTTCATTTACATTTACTACTTTCATTGGGCGCCTTATTTTGCGCATTTATTACTCATGGTTTCACAAACGTTTACGCTTCCGCATTGATTACATTGAAAACTGTCTTTTACTCTGATTTACAATCAAACGCTTATTTTGAAAATGCATATAGTGTCATTTGATATGACTGTGTCCGAGATCCTAGTTTGTCACGCGCCTCGTGGTAGAACCCCGCTGGTGGATTTTGAGGGTTTGACAGATTGGTATCAGAGCCACTAGTTATAAAGAACTAGGATTGCATTTGCACCTAGACTATACCTTAAATGCACAATACCATAGCACATATTCTTATATGTTTATTATTTTTCAAGCAAACATATCATTTCACGTACGTATAATGATATTGGATGTCCACATCAGCATCTACCCCGCTCATGTCACTAGCATCACCCCCAATCAACGAGAAGACTAAGGATCTCGCTCTCATAACTTCTTCATCTACACTAATAGCCTCACCATCGAAGCCGAATAAGCATCGGCTGGAGCCTACTAATAACTTCAAAGAACATGGAGTGTTGTTCAATGTTCAAGTCAGTGGAGATACACAACACTGGAAGTGTTCGATATGATTGACAGCTGAATTCAGGAGGACCACGTACCCCTTTTCCTTATTGCTAACATAACTTATTGTACTCCTGCATCATCACTTATACCTCATCCGACTAAGTAGTCATTTGCCACCCTTGTTGCAAGGTTAGATCAAAAGATTCACAATGTATGAAGCACCAGGTGAGATCACTAAGATACTAGAGCATCAAACCACCATTAGTGAATATGGGGAAACACTCAAGGAAGGCTTAGTGGAGACTGGCCAAAAAAGCAATACTTTTGTTGATGTATTCAAGGAAAAACAAACAAGCACAATTCCTTAGATGGCATAGCCGAGGGAGCGTTCAAGGCTACACTACAGGATATGCAGTAGAGACTAGTACTATCAAAATTAAGAGTAGCTGGGCTTGAAGCCTAAGCTGTAGTTGCTACTGCATTTGAGAAATATCTGGAGGAGGAGTACTATACTCGGAAAGAAGAGTAGAAGCTAGAAAAGGAATTTTGGAACATTAAGATGGTAGCGTCAGATATTGAAGAATATACGACCCATTTACATGAGTTGGTTGCTTTATGTATTGGTAACTCCAATCTACAAATGTAATGAGAAGTCAATTGATGGGATAGCACCTCAGATTTAGGCAAGGGTCATTGTTGTTGGTCCTATAATCATTCAGCATGCTATGAGGTTATCTCACAAGCTCATTCATTTGGTTGTGGCGTAGAGCACTCTAACAAAGCGTGACATTGTTGATGGTTCATCTAATAGTGAACAGGAATAGGATGACACGTAGAGTAAGTCATTCACCATCATGGCCAGTGTGATCATTTTTGTTTCCAAAGATGTGGTAGGACGGACCATTTAGTCAAAGACTTTAAGGGAGAGTCAATGATGAAGCAACAACAACCCTAGTAGCAATACAAGCTGAAGCATCATAGGGTTGCTCTGAATGGAACAAAGATAGGCAAATCAAGTGAGATTAACCTTAATTGAAGAATGACAATAAGGATAACAATAATGGAAACGAATAATGGATAGAGTGTCAAGGGTTAAGCCTTTGAATTAGGTCTAGCAAGGCAAGAAACAACCCAAATGTGGTTACCGTTTAGCAAACTTTTAGATGTAGCTTCAACTCGAATGGAACCTAGTCAAACTATACAATTATCTTATGGTAAACTAATTGAAGCAACTCACATTCTGAAGGGATGTATAGTGGATTATCCTGACATTAGATAGATATAGATCTTCGTGTACCAGTTAGTGGTGAAGTCTTATATGTCAAGGGTGACAAGAGTGTTGCGGTCTCAGACATCATTTCTTATATGAAGGCCAGAAGTACTTATGAAAGGGTCATATTGCCATTTTTGCTACGATTACCAAGAAAGAAACTGAGGAAAAGAGGATTGAAGATATCCCTATCGTTCTTTACCTCCCCAAAGTTTTCATAGAAGATTTACCTGGTTTTTCCTGACACAAATAGATCGAGTTTCAGATCAGTTTGACACATTGAGTCGCACCTATTGCTAGAGCACCTTACAGATTAGCTTTGAATGAACTACCAGAACTATCTATGTAACTGCAAGAGCTTTTGGATAAAGGATTAACCGACCAAGCTCATCGCCATGGAGAGCTCCAGTCCGGTTTATCAAGAAAATAATAGAACTTTACATATGGGTATTGATTACCGTGAGGTTATCAAAGTAACAATTAAGATCCGTTATTCTCTTTCACGCATCGACGATTTGCTTCACCAGCTTCAAGGTTGATTTTATATCCCAAAGATAGACTTGAGGTCGGAATATCATCATCTAAGGGTCCAAGAGGATGACATATATAAGGCGGCATTCAAAACTTGGTATTGTCACCATGAGTTTCTGGTTATGCCAAGTAGGTTTACTGATGCACCAATGGTTTTCATGGATCTCATGAACCAAGCGCGTAAATCCCATTTGGACAAGTTTATCAACGTTTTTGTCAATGACATTCTAACATAGACAAAGAACAAGGGGAGCATGAGGAACATGATTTTGGGACTACTAAAACAAGGAAAATTGTATGCCAAGTTTTTAAGGTGTGACTTCTAGATGAAGTTTAATTTTTGGGTCATATGGTCAGCGAGAAGGGAATGCCTGTTGACCAGGCAAGAATAGAAGCCACCAAGAAACGGGCTACGCCTAAGACTCCGACTAAAGTAAAATAGTTTATTGGGTTGGCTGGTTATTACGGCCGAGTAATTGAAGGGTTTATGAAGATCGCACAACCTCTAACGACATTAACTCCTAAAAGGGACCACATACGATTGGTGTGGCAAGTGAGAACCGCATTTTAGGTTATGAAACAAAAACTCTGTACTGTCCTTATAGTATCCCTACTGGAGGGAAACAGTTGATTTCATGGTATAATGCGGTGCTTCCATCCAAGTCTCAGTTGTGTGTTGATGCAATACAAGAAGGTTATCGAATACGCTTCCTATCAGTTGAAAGTTCATAAGAAGAACTACATGACACACAACTCCAAGTTGAGAGTCATTGATTTGCACATAAGATATATAGGTATTACTTGTACGGTATCAAATGTGTCATTGTACCAATCACAAAAGCCTTTATAATATCTTTGAAAAGAAGGAGCTGAACATGACTATGACAATGTGATGAAGTACCATCTAAGTAAGGCTAATGTGGTAGCTGATGCCCTAAGTCGAAAGTAAACACCTAAACCAAAGCGGGTACGAGCATTAAAGCTTACCATTCACACCAGAGTATCTGATCAAATCCGTAATGCCAATTTGAGGCTTTGAATGATGAGAATCTGAATGTAGAGTCCATGCGAGACATGGAAAAGCAATTAGTGATAAAATCCGAAGGAATTCGTTATTTCATGGAATGAATATGGATTTTTCTGTAAGTGAATTTACTAGAGCTGGTAATGAATGAAACTCATAAGACTCGATATCCCATTCATCCAGGTTCGGGTAAGACGTATCATGATTTGAATGTTCTTTATTGGTGGCAGAATGTGAAAGGTGATACTGCTATGCATGTAAGCAAGTGTTTAACCTGTTATAAAGTTAAGGTGGAATATCAAGGACCATCTTGCTTAATCCAATAGCCACAAATTCTAGAATGGAAGTGTAGTAGATCTTAATGGATTTTATTAGGAAGTTACATCAAACTCTCAGCGGATGCGATACCATGTGGGTAATAGTAGATCGCTTGGCAAAATCCGCACACTTCCCATAAATTAGAGAGACTAATTGAATTGAGAAGCTAACTCACACGTATTTAAGAGAAAAAGTCTCTTGGCACGAGGTGTTAGTTTTTCATCATCTCTGATTGTGACACTCGATTCATTCCTTATTATTGGATGTCATTACAATTGTCATGGGGAACATGGTTGGATAGGAGCACAACGTATCATCCGCAAACTAATAGTTAGAATGTATGTACGACTCAGACTCTAGAAGACATGTTGCGAGCATGTGCTATTGATTTAGATAGTAGTTTGGAAACCCACCCACCTTTTACTAAGGTTTCCTACGATAACAGCTACCACACAGCGATCAAGGCCTCACTGTTTGAGGAACTCTATGGAAGTAAGTGCCAATCACCTATCTTTAGGTAGAAGTTGGAGAAAGTCAACTTACTAACCCTGAGCTTGTGCAAGAGACGACAAAAAAATTGTACAAATTCATAACCCCAGGGCAGTAGCGCATGACTAACAAAGGATTTACGTGGGCTAACGCCAAAAACCTATGGAATATCAAATCGACAACAAGGTACTTCTAAAAGCATCACCTTGGAAAGGTGTAATTAGTTTTAGAAAAATGAGGAAAGTTAAACGTGTACTACGTTGGACCTTTTGAGATTGTCAAAAGGGTAGGTCTAGTAGATTAACAACTCAATTTGCCTAGAGAGATCAGTGGAGTACATAACGTGTTACACGTTTCAGACATGAAGAAATGTCTGTCTGATGAGACAGTCGTCATTTTGTTAAATGAGAAATAGATGAATGCGTAACTGCGATTCATCGAGAGATTAGTTGAAATCATGGACGAAGTGGTCAAAAACACTCAAGCATAATTGTACCTCTATTGTTAAAGTTAGTTTGAACTGTAAGTGTGGACCAGAGTTTACCTTGGAACATGAGAATCATATAAAGGTGAAATACCCACAGTTTACCTGTTCAGAATTTCGGGGCAAATTCCTTTAACAAGGGGATGGTGTGACAACCAGGAAATTTTCATCCGTCTTTTACTAGAGTTAGTTAAATTTTGAGACGAAATTTTTTTCAACAAGGGAATGATGTGACACCCGGCATTTTCAGGCCACTTTTCGATCAACACGAATGGTTTTCTGATCATACATTCATGCATTTAATTTTTTTTACTTAAATGTGTCATTTATTGCACAAATATTCACGAACTTTTCACATAATGGTAACTCGGAGAATTGCCGAATCGCACATGCGTCTGTCCCCAAACGCTGGTGATTTGGAAAAATAGTTTTCAAACAATCATAATTGGTGTGAAATTATGTGTTCTATGATTATGTGATTAAATGTGTAGCTTGGTTGTGAAAATTGGGAATTTTCTAACATTTACGTGTTTTCGCGCATTTTCGGCTTTTAATGCCTAAATATTATAAATATGCCTTTGAACTAGCAAAATGAATATTATTTCAAGTTATTAATGTTTGTTTGATATTATATGAGCATTTAAAGGTTTCGTTGTAGAAAAAGTTCAATCGCGTAGCGTTAAAATGATTTTTATAAAAACGGGGGCCTTTCTTGTAAAAAAAGTATAAAACCCAACCCCCAAACCCTAATCACCATTTGGCAATCCCCTTCCCCTTTCCCTTCATTATTGTCGCAGCAAATCACACACACACACTAAGGACACTTTCTTTGATCTTGTTCTTGCTTATTGGTGGTGATTTTCATCGTTTCTTGCATCAAACGCGTACTAGGGATCATCATCTAAGTATTTCAAGTAAGTTTTTATGTTTGATTTCATGTTCTTTGATTATCATGATGAACATGAACCCTAGAAATCTAAACTCGAGTCAAAACTTGCAATTGATTGAAATTGATGATTGATTATGTGTTAGTATTCAATATAATGATGTTTGTACGGATTGGTTTTGTGAAATTATTTCGTTTTGATCAAAAACCAAGACTTACTAATAATGGAATGGGATTTTGTAGAATTTGTATGAATTAGATGAAATTGGATTGAATTTATAGTTCTAGGATGTTAGTTGATGCTATTGGGTGAAAATTCATGTTTTGAACTTTTGATTTCGATTCGGATTTTGGCTACTTTCTATTAATGGAAATGTTTTAGGTAATTTGGTTTATATATGATGATTTATGCATGTTTGGAGATGTGATAATTGTTATGTGATTTTTAGAGCATGGGAATGGATTGGGAATAATCGAATTGTGAACAACGTTTTGTACGATCACGCTTGCTATTTATGGAAACTTTTGTGATATGATGTGATGAATGTTGTATATGATGTGTGTATAACATGATACGATGGTGTGATTGATGTCTGTTGTGATGTGCTTTATAATCCTGAAATAGATTATACATGTGTAACGATGTCATATTATCCAAACATAGAAACTTTCCAAAAATAGATTTCCGAAATAAAACTTTATATGAATCATTATTTGAGCTATTTGAATAGTAATAAACATGTTTTTTACTTATTTGAGTCACCAACGGGTCATTGGGTCAGTCGGGTCAACTTTGGTTAACAAAAGTCAACTTTGGTCAAAAAGACAACTTTGTCAAACTTGTCACAGTTTACGTTGTTTGAATACAACGGGGTTCATCATGACTAGTATGTACAAACACTCATGGACCTATATTTGTTAGGTAACGATTAGCTTTCAACTTATACACTTTAGGTTTTTTTCCTGTGCATCTAAGGTGAGTCTTCACGACCCCACTTTTACTTACTTTCCTTTTTGGGGGAGAAGCATGCAAACTATTTTTATCTAGTTTTCGTATTATTAGTATATCGCTTGTTACTATAGTGCAAACATTATCACGCAAGTCCTTACACACTCGAACAGTTAATAACGGAATAGCAAGGTAATTTTGGGTAGTACTACTGGGTTTGACAAACCACACCCGCGTTAGTCGCGCTAACTCGACTGGAGGTTGAACGGGTGTTTAATTGACCTAGACACTTGCCATCATTCTGTGATAAGACATGGCGAAAGGCAAAACAACTCACAAACAGTCAGCTCCGGGTTGAAACGCTAAGTAACTCGATATATAGGTTAGCTACCTATGGTATACATTTGTTTACTTTTACCAAGAAAACTCTTAAACATATTTTCTAATTTAAACCTGTGAACTCACCAACCTGGTGTTGACACACTTTAGCATGTCTTCTTAGGTCGCTGGCACGCTTAAAGCTAGGGTTGCATATCTAAGGCTCATGCATCATCTTTATCATTTGAAAGCAAGTTCATTTACATTTACTACGTTCATTGGGCGCCTTGTTTTGCGCATTTATTACTCATGGTTTCACAAACGTTTACGCTTCCACATTGATTACATTTAAAACTGTCTTTTACTCTGATTTACAGTCAAACGCTTATTTTGAAAACGCATATAGTGTCATTTGATATGACTGTGTCTGAGATCCTGGTTTGTCACGCGCCTCGTTGTAGAACCCCGCCGGTGGATTTTGTGGGCGTGACATGCAGGACCGGTGAAAGGTGGTCAATGTAACAGTTTCACAAGGTGGAGAGATATGAAACACTTAGTTGATCAAATAGGGAACCGATTAAATGATACAAAGAACACTAGTAAAAGAACAAGAACAAGAACACTCAAATATGGTTTTCAAGAATGATTTATATTGCTCTCAAGTTCTTACAAGTGTTACAAACATACATAAAGATACAAGTAGTTGAGACACTGTATACAACTTCCTACAGCCAGCCATACTTTGAAGGCCAGCTGGAAACACTAATCTAGACACAAGATCAATGTAGAGTCAAAAGGCAGATTGCTTTTTGACTAGTGACTATGACATGTCATAGCTCACATCCTAATCTATTATAAAAAGGATAAAAGGTACAAAAGTAGATAGTTATAGACCAATGATCATAATCTATAGTTGACAAAAGCATGGACCTTTTCACCAACTCATATAAGTTGGTGAGAGCTCTTTGGTTGCATCAGACTCTAAATGTAATCTGATCGATTCAAAAGGATCGAATCTGTGATGATATCGTAACGCAATGATCAATTCAAACACAAAGTTATCAAACACATGCAATTACATCAAAAAATTCATAGATTTCATTGACAGCAAATGCACAGCATGTGTAGGGTTACAGTTCGTTTTATTCTAACTGTTTCTTACTAACAGACTCACTGACTGACTCTCTGACTGAATCAATTTTTTTAATCAATTTTTTTTAATAAATTCC
Source organism: Flaveria sonorensis (assembly GCA_025506505.1). Classification (NCBI taxonomy): domain Eukaryota; kingdom Viridiplantae; phylum Streptophyta; class Magnoliopsida; order Asterales; family Asteraceae; genus Flaveria; species Flaveria sonorensis. Next base: position 57,921,551 of record CM046437.1, read on the forward strand.
CTACAAAATACATAAAATATCCTATGTATACTATCAAGAAAAAAAGGAACGTATATTTACAAAATAAGTCCCTATACTATGACAAAAAACACATAAAGACAAAATGTTAATCTTCCAAGAGCTTTAACAATACTCCCCCTAAGAATTACATTGTCTTTAGTCCACATTGAACTCTTTTGTCTCATCTTTGACCTTGAACACGGGCTTCTATTTGTAGAGTTCCAACTCTCACAAAGCCATCTTGAATGCAGACTTGAACTTCTTTCAAAGATTCTATGATCTGCTCAGCATTCAAGATCTCAGAAAGGACTTTAGCATTTTTGTTGATCTTCCACCTTCATCTGGCACAAGAATAGGTGAATCAGCAACAACTTTGATAACTTTAAGTGAAGACTCCTCGGCAATCAAATTCTCTTATGATACCTATATATCGCAAAGATTAACTGATAACAATCGAATGTTGAATGAATGGGTGTATCGGGTGTTCGAGTGAGTGAATCATATTGTTTGAGTGAATAAATGAATGAGAACACAAGTATTGTATATATATGTGTAAATTTTTAGGCGCATGAGCATTGTGAAGGCGCATGAGACTAAATTTCACACTAAGTTTTCAGACGCATGAGCACTGTGAATACCCATGAGGTTTAGACGCATGAGCACTGTTCAGTCGCATAAGCACTATTTAGGCGCTTGGACACTGTTCAGGCGCATGAGACTAACAGTTGGAAGTCTGATACTGTTTAGGCGCATGAGCATAGATGATACGCCAACGCTTAACTAATTTTCAGACACATGACAACTGTTTAGGCGCATGAGCATAGAATGAAACACCCAACACTTGCATAATTTTTTGAAATTCATCATACTCCTGATTTACACTTTATGAGTACTATTCAGGCACATGAGAATCCTTCCATGAGTCTTGACACTTGAAATTTTCACACCATTCATTTGAACACTATTTAAGCACATTAGTACTGTTCACACATAATTTTTTTAACACGTAGTCAATTTTTTTGACTATCACTCAAAATTTACATTAATGACCCTCAAATTTTAATATTTTTGACTTTCAAACTTTTATTTTTTTATTTTTAACCATTTTATTTTTATTTTGTTTTCAAAAATGATTTCCAGTCATTTTAGTCTCTATATAACTTTTACAAAACAAATAGTCTCATATTGTTTGCAATAAGCTTTTTCACTGAATTTGAATTCTTTTTTAGGTTCATTTTTACATCATATCAACACACACATGCTTGAAATTTCATCTTTAACCTTTCATCCAAAGCACTTTATTTTTTTATTTCTTTTTCACATTTTGAAAATTTTCCATTGATTTTCTCTTTTACAATTTTTACTCCTCCTAAACTTTTAAGTTTACAAACTTAGAAGTTTCTTTGACTTTGCAAGTAAAGCAAACCAATCATTATCAACATGCCTGCACACAGAAAATCATACAAAAATCAAATTAAAGCAGAATAAAAATCTACTATATACATTTGAATCACATGCCTGCAGTGAGATCATATCAGTTAAGATCAGCATATTAAAAGATAATAAAATGATGGATAGTCATAGATAGTGATTAAATCCTAATCAAGTATGTTCTAGGTTTGCATTTCTACAGCAAAGGAGACATGAGATCTAAGGACAGAAAATGAGTGCTTTTGGCAAGATAATCAGCACACTTACTTTTTCAATTCTTGGATTGATTAAGGTACGATTAGATATGATATTATGTAAGTCACACTTAGACTTAGAGAATTCAACTCTCATCAAGATATACAAGAAATCACTTTTCTCAACTTGTTAACCTGACATATACTTATAACCAGATCTCATGTTTAGATTGTGCATATTGGCATCTTTTGCATCAAAAGAGAATATCCAGGTCTGTAATGACTTATAACAGAGGATTTCTCATCACCTCAGGTCTATGATGAATCATAATAGAGAATGAATAAATGCTTTAAATAATTAGAGCTCAATGGTTATTCATATCGCCACCAGGTGTGAGTTTATGACAAATCTAAGAAGTCAACACTACTCATTGGTACTAAAATGGACAAACATGAATGCATAATTGATTTAGTTTGATCACAAGAATTTACCTTTTCAGTATAATTGCATGAGCTTACATGCACATCATATCTGATCACGTCAGACTTTTGTAGCGAGTGAAGTATACAACTGATCAAAACTAATGTATCTATCATTTCTCACAACTTGCAAAGACAGATTCAGTCCTAAACAATTAACTAACAAGAAAAACTCTATTTTTGTGTTTTTGTTTTATATTTTTTTATTTTGATTTTGCAATTTTCAATTTTTGTATTTGGCTTTTTCATTTTCTATTGAACATGCTCACACAATATATACAATCAGGCAGTTAACTTTCACAGTTTCTCTATATTCATGATTAAGCTAAGGGAGGGTTCTTATCATTTTTATTAATCAAACAACTGAATTAAACTCAAAACCAGTTTTTTAAACATGATTAATAAGTCCAATTGACTCGACCAAATATTCAAATCGACCTACTAAAAGGCGTTTGTAAATAGGTCAGCCAACTGTTTTCAGTTGTGATTTGAATCAAAATGATTAAACCTTTTTCAGAGTTATCTCTAAGAAAATGATATCAAATTTCGATATGTTTTGTTTTTGAGTGCTGGATAGGATTAGCTGTAATAAACATAGCAGCAGCGTTATCAATGTAAATAGGAGTTTTAACAAAGTTGAACCCGTAATCCATCAGTTGGTTTTGTAACCAAAGTATTTGAGAACATCCTGCTGAAGCAGCTATATACTCAGCTTCTGCGGTTGAAACGGAGACATTTCTTTGTTTCTTACATTGCCACGAGACTAATCTGGGACCTAAAAACTGACAACCACCTATCATAGATTTACAATCTTGGCAACATCCCCCATAATCACTATCTGTATATCCATGTAACTCGAAGTTTCCTTCATAAGGATACCATAACCCTAAAGCCGGTTTTCCTTTGAGATACCTGAATATTCATTTAACAACGATTAGATGAGATTCCTTCGGGTCAGATTGGTACCTGGCACAGACACAAACAGCATACATTATATCAGGTCTAGATGCAGTAAGATACATCAAAGATCCGATCATAGATCTGTATAGAGTTTGGTCAACTGATTTTCCTTTCAGGTCAGGTTCAATCTTGGTATTTACGTCAGCTGGAGTTCTAATGGATTGACAATCTTGCAGTTTAAATTTCTTCAAGAGTTTTTCAATGAATTTCTTTTAATTGATAAAAATTCCATCTGCAGACTGCTTCACTTGAAGACCAAGGAAAAAGTTAATTTCTCCTATAGAACTCATTTGGAAACGAGACTTCATGATTTCTTTAAATTCTTTGCACAATTTTGGACTTGTAGAACCAAATATGATATCATCACATACACTTGAACTATAAGAGATCATCAACATCCTTCTTAATAAACAAAGTAGGATCGATTTTCCCTCGCGTGTATCCATACTAGATCAAATGTTGTGATAATGTTTCATACCAAATTCTAGGAGCTTGATGCAGACCACACAATGCTTTGCTAAGCTTGTACACATGATGAGGATATTCTAAATCTTCGAAACCTGGAGGTTGCTTGACATACACATCATCAGTGATTGGTCCATACAAGAAAGCACCTTTAACGTCCATCTGATACACCTTGAATTGCATGAATGATGCATAAGCCAGGAAGACACGAATTGATTCAAGTCTTGCAACTGGAGTAAATACTTCATCATAATCTATTCCTTCTTCTTGGGGGTAACCTTATGTAATGAGTCTTGCTTTGTTGCGAACAACAATTCCTCGATTGTCTGACTTGTTTCGGAACAACCATTTTGTGCCTATGGCATTTTCTCCTTCAGGTAAATCCACAAGCTTCTACACTTCTTGTTTGCGAAATTGCAATAACTCTTCTTTGCTTGCCTCAATCAAACTATTGTCCTTTAAAGCTTCAGTGATGTTTTTAGGAACAATTTGAGATAGAAAACACGAGTATAAGCAGAGGTTTGCTTGTTCTGAATGACTTCTCGTCGTTCTCTCATTCAATGGACCAATAATCTGAGATGTAGGATGGTTCTTGTGAATACGAGACTTTGAAATCTCATTCCCTTGAACATGAACATCCAGATTAGATTGGTTCAAGTTAGAATGCTGATGCAATAAGTTCGAAGTATGTGGATTGAAATTAGGAACTTAAGTCGGTGAGTTGATAAAGTAATCAAGATTATCTATAACAACTACATCATCAGAAATCGATGATGTTCCGGACTCAGGTTGTACAATTTCAGGACCATCATTAGGAATAGGTTGTGAAACATTGGTATTTTCAGACATGGAATGTTCTTGTGCTTGTTGATAGCTTGATTGATCATGAGATACAGAACTGAATACAGGATCTTTAATGAAAGAGAAGAATGGATAATATGGGCTAGAATCATCCATATCATCAGAGTCAGAATCATCACTGGAAGATCCAAGATCTCCTTCTTGTTTCTTCTTCTCACCTGTAGGTTCAAACAAGTTAGAATTGAAAGAGTTTGACAATGAATCTGAATCAAATAACCAAGCTGGACCATTTGCAACTGATGGAAAAGAGTTTTCAAGAAATTTAACGTTGAAAGTTTTAAGGATAACATTTGTCCTAGAGTTATAAACTCTAAAAGCTTTTGAAATCGACGAATATCCAACGAAATATCCTTCATCAGGTTTTGCATCAAATTTTCCTAGCTGGTCACTTGAGTTTAAAATCAAAACTGGACAACTAAAAGATTTAAGAAAATCTATATTAGGTTTTCTGCCAAACATCAACTCATAGGAGTTCTCTGTTTATCTTCACAAGCAATGTTTGATTTTGTACAAAACATGTAGTGGATATGGCTTCATCCCAACAGTAATTGGAATCTTTACATCTGCTAACATGGAACGTACAGCCTCAATCAAAGTTCTGTTTTTCCTTTCAGCAACTCCATTTTGTTGTGGAGTTCTAGGAGCACTGAACTGACGACCAGTTCCTTTTTCTGCACAAAACCTGTCAACATTAGCATTTTTAATTTCGGTTCCATTATCACTTCTGATACTTTTCACCTTTTGATCTAATTGATTTTCTACTTTAATGATGAATTCTTTTAACAATTCAGCCGTTTTAGATTTAGCATGCAAAAAAACCCATGAAAATCTTGTAAAGTCATTAATGATAACTAAACAATAAGATTTCTTTCCAATACTCTGCACATTTGTTGGTCCGAATAGGTCCATGTGCAACATCTAAAAAGGCTTGGAATTTGAGTTTATCAGCTTGGACTTGTAAGATGCTCTGTGTTGCTTTCCTTTTAAACACGCTGAGCAATGATCTGTTGTAGCAAACTTCTTTGTTGGAAGACCTACTACATGATTTCCTGCTACAAGCTTCTTCATGTTCTTAAAATTGGAATGCCCGAGACGTCTATGCCATAACTGGCTTTCGACATTTGATGCTTGAGCAATTAGGCATGTTGTTTCTGTAGATGGATCTACTTGAGACATATCTAACTTGTATACATCTCGATCAAGAATAGCTTTAACAACTACCCATTCTTTGCTTATCTGAAAACCTGGCTTCAAAATATAACAAAAAAGAATCATCAAATAGAACAGAGTAAGATTTGTCATAAATTTGGGAAACACGTAAGAGATTAAAGTTCAACTGTGAACAGTAGTTGACTTTATCAAAGCTAATAATCCCATTGGACACTGTTCCTTCTTCTGTTATTTTTCCACCTGCATCACCTCCGAATGCAACATGAGTACCATCTTTTAACTTAAAATCTTGCTGCAAGGCATGGTTGCCTGTCATATGTCGGCTACACCCACTATCAACATACCAAATTTTAATAGGTATTCTTGGGCGTACCTGCATTTAAAAGAAATTTTAAGTTGAGTTATCAACCCAAGCCGATATGGTCTTGGGCTTGCCAAATTTATCAACAATGGTAAATTGCTTAAAATGAAGCTTATTCAAATCAGGCTTCTTTTGCTGTGTAAATTTACCAATTCCTTTTTTAACAAAATTTTTATTATCTTTTATTTGTTTAATCCGCAAAGCATGATAGAGTTTTTCAAGATCATCATCAAGGTAATTAAAACCATTACTAAAAACATTTTTTGAAAAAGTTTGATTACCAAATTTTGCATTGTTCATTCTCACAAATCGTGGAATGAATTTTCCTTGATTATAATTCCTTGTTTTCACAGCATAAGAATCATCATATTTAGAATTAATCCTTTGAAAAGATCTCAAGTCTAAGGAAGGTTGTTTTGTCAATCTTTGAAAATCAACACTTTGATTTCTTTGAAATTGTGGATTTACATATCCATTCCTTGGCGAGTTCCTTCTGAAGTAGTAATTCTCAGTGTTGTGATTTCTTTCATCACAAATGGTGTAATACTTGTTGAAAATAACAATCAGTGTTGAATGGTTTTTCATTACATAAATGTGACAATACCTATTAAAGAAACATTTATCAGTCTTTTGATTGTACATATCACATATTTCGCAGTACCTTTGTTGAAATTTAAACAACTGTTGATTAACTTTAGATGTGGAAGCCACATTTGATCCTTTTTTTGATTTAGGAGTCACAAAGTTAATTTGTTATTTTGATTTGAGAATTTTTCTTTGGATATTTGGGTTTTGACTTTTGTTCATTAACACCATTCCTAGATTCTTTAAATACACGTTTTTTGTTAACAGCAGAAGACTTTGAACCTGAACCTGTTTTCAGATAAGATTTTGGTTTGATTTCTGGAATTGTGTTCATATCAAAAGTACCCGCAGATACAAACTTTACTGGTTTAAACTGATTAGTTTGATTTGTTCTTTGAGTTTAATTGTTTTGACTTTTATTTTGAGAGGAGTTAGATTTAGCATTTTTCCTTCTCCTTCTTTGATTTCTTGATCTTGATGATCTTTGTTTGCTTTGGGATTGAACATCTTCAGTAGAAGACTCTTTTTCATTTTCTTTATCTTTTTGTTCTTTCTGCCATTTGATAAAGTCTGGATTATTTAATCCATAAGAAAATGAATCTTCAGATGTTACCTCATCTAGTTTTGCTTTCTCTTTATTCTTTGAGTTTTGTTTGTCATTCTTAACAATCATTTCTTCAACAACATGCTCTTTAGGACAAACATTTTTTTATTCTTTGGTCGTGCTTCGTAAGATTTAACTTTCACTGGATGACCATTTTTAATCTTTTTAGAATCTTGTTCCTCAAATATTTTAACATTTGTTTTCTCTTCATCACTTTTAGAATTCTTTTTCTTGTTTTGAAAGGCTTTGAAGCAGCTCTATCATTGTTTCTAGAGCTCTCATCAATCTCAACTGATTCAATCTTGGCAATCAAAAGATCTAGATCCATTGGAAACTTTTCTGTATGCTTCAACAGAGTGACTGTCTATTTCCATGAAGATGAAAGAGCATTGGGAAGTCTGTAATTTAGATCTTTGAGATCATTTTTTATACTAGCAGTTGACATCTCAGTAGTTTATAACACCTGATATTTTGTTAAAAATAAAAGAAGAAGAAGAAAAGGATCTTGAAAGAAAGGAAAAGGAACACAAGTGGAGGGGGCCAAAGTGTAAAAAGTACAAAATGCTATTATTTTATTATATAATGGGTATGGCCACCCATTTTATGTTTCTACTTTCTGCTCTTCGACTGAAAAAGAAGAAAGAAGAAGATTGAGCTTGTTTCTCTCGGTTATTCAAGAAGAAGAGGCTGAAATTCGTATATTGGTGAGTGTTTTATGTGTTCTTGGTTCTGTTTTGTTGGGTTTTCATTTTTAAACCGATTTTTATGTGTTCTATGTGTTTGGTTGTTTATTTTGGTGTGTTTTTAGGTGTTTGAACTCTTGTGCACACAATTTTGGAGGAGTTTTACTTGTTGGCTACATAGGTGAGTTCTACACCCCGGTTTTTATGTGTTTTAAACTTTTTGGGGCTGAAAATGCATGTTTAAAAGTGTTTTATAACTGTTATATATGTACCCGTATGTATTTGTGTATGTATGCTTGTTTTTATGGTTGTATATGTGTTGTTGATGCTTAGAATGATAGATATTTGTTAAGAATAGGTTAGAGTGAGGATTGGGTTTGAAAATAAGACTGAAAAATGCATAAATGTTGGTCATGCGCCCCAATAGTTCCCATGAGCCTGAAATTTAGCTCAGACGCCTAAGTCCTTTCTCATGTGCCCAAGTACCTCATGCGCCTACTGACCAAATGACTAAGTGTAGTTCATGTGCCCAAATAGTCTTCATGCGCCTAGAATTTCTCATGCGCCTAAGTTTCTCACGCGGCTAAGTGTTGGTGCGCCCGCATAGTGCTCATGCGCCTACATAGTGCTCATGCGCCTAGAACACTTAGAAAATTTTCTGAAATTTTGGGAATTAGAAAGTTAAGACTTAACCCTGGGAAGTTTTGGTGGTTATGTTTATTGATATTATGCATGTTTATGGCATGTTCTTATGTTCCATATCATGTATTATTATGTGACTACGTGGTGTGTTTATGCTCGTATACGCAAAGTATTATTGGAAGATTAATGATATTGAAAAGTGGAACATAACGAATGAATAAAAGTCTTGCAAGCAAAATGAATGGAGGTGCACGACCATGTTGTCGTTAGCTCAACTGTGTGCGGTTTAGCTAACCCGAAGGATGCACACAAGGTCAATCTTTGAGATTGACAGGACCCTTGTGGCATGCCCTGGTACTGGGTCAGGCATCATGCATAATGTTAGGGGTCTATTTATAGACTCCGAACCAGAACCCACTTCGTGCACAATGTTTATGGTATTGCACATTGGTCTGGTAGAAAGTGAAAGATAATAACGAAAGTACGAAATGAATGATGAAAGAGAACGATGAATATTATCTTGTTGTACGTATGACGTGTGAACACGTACAGAAGTAATTACTTTTTTGAAAAGGAATTAATTCAAAGAAAAGATATTTTCATATATATACGCAAGGTATTTTAATGCTTTAAAACTAGAACTCACTCAGCAACGCTGACTTTTATGCATTTTCAGTTGGCAGGTAATTATTGCTGTGGATGGCACGTGGGGGAGGCTACTCATCGGGGCAAGACTGGCATCCATTCATGCTTAATGATATTGTTGCTTTGTAATGCAATTAAAAGGGTCTTTTGTAACTTAAGAAAAAAATGATGTATTGCTTAGCAACAGTAAACATTAATGAAATGAATGGTCTTTGGTATTATTTTCGCAGTGTTGTTTTGTGAAATATAAGTTGTTTTATATATATTATGCTATGATTGACCAACTGTGAGGTCTCCGGGAACAGGGCTTACAAGTTGGTATCAGAGCCAATGTTTAAGAGAATTGGGTAATGTTTTCAAAACCTAAAACTTAAATTGAGAATGGGACTGAATGGAGGGATGCCAGCCCGAGTAGCTACGTGCCATCAGGTATTTCTTTTCTTAATGTTAACCGGCATTATGTGCGTGTGCTATTTGATTTATGTGTTCTTAGTAGATTTAAATACTGATGTAGTCAGGATAGGAAATGCTCAGGGGATGAAGAGTAAAGTAAGTGGCTAATCACAACTGGCCACTGTAATTAGCGACTTACTATACTTAACATAAACTAAGCTATTACCCTGAAAGATCGTGTTGGTGTTTGAATCTTATAGTGTTTAGAGGTTGGCTGGAGAAAGATCGTCAAAGGCTTCTAGAGGAGGAGCACGGGGTGGCCGTGGTGCTGGACCACGTGTCACAAGGAAGAAGACTAAGACTGCCGAGACGGCCCCTGCTGATCCTGAGGTCCTTCATGATGAGGGTGGTGATGAGAGTGCTAATCTAAGGGCCTCAGTGAAGGAGGCAGTGGTTGAGGAGGTGCATCAAGTCATGCAGACGATCCTACCGTCTGAAATGACTGAAGTCATCCGTGCTGTGCGGGGGATGAGAGAAAGGAGAAGGAGGAGGAGAGAAGGACTACGGCTGGGAGAAGGGGGAATAAGAGGGGTCATGATGAAAAGGAGGAATGGAACGCTGGGATGGCGGCCTCCAGTGATCAGGAAGAGGTGGAAGTGCGGGAAACCATGAAGGGGTGCAGCTACGGGGCATTCCAACGATGCAAACCCCCGACTTTCGTTGGCAACGGTAATGCTGCTGCTGCTCACCGCTGGGTGAGAGAAATGGAGGCGGTGCTGGAGATTAGTGAGTGTAGGGAGGACCAGAAGGTGAAGTTTGCCACTCACTCATTTGTAGACTCGGCTTTGTGTTGGTGGGACAACATTGTCCAAGCTGAGGGCAGCAGATCCATAGGAAGATGAGATGGCGAGTGTTGAAGAAGATGGTAATCGAGGAGTTCTGTCCTCACCGAGAGCTCGACAAGATAGAAAGAGAGTTCCTACAGCTTGAGGTGGGAACCATGACCCACCAGCAATACACCACCAAGTTCAACGAAATGGCGAGACTGGTGCCTGATCAGGTGACGCCGGTGTCGAGAAAGATTAAGAGATATATTCAGGGATTGTCGGTTGATATCCACAGGCATTTGATTGCTGCCCGGCCAGGTACCTTTCGATCGGTGGTAGACCTGATGGGTAGGTGTATGACGAGAGGGAGGAGGCTGTGGTGAAAGCAAACAAGAAGGGTGGTGGTGGTAAGAACTGGAATGGAAAGCAATTTGGACATGGTGGTTTCACTCCAAACAACAAGAGGATGAGGATGGATGATCGAAGAGTGGGGTCATCAAGCTCGGGGATGAAGAAGTGTGGCAAATATGGGAAGGATCACTCTGGAGAGTGTAAGTAGGGGTCGAGAGTCTGCTTTAAGTGTGGGAGGCTCGGTCACATGGCGAAGGATTGTGGGGTGATGAGGTGCTATAATTATGGGGAGGATGGTCATCTAAGCAGAGACTGCAAGAAGCCGAGGGCCGAGAGCCCGGGAGCGAAGAAGAGGATGAAGAATGAAGGATAGAGGGCGAGCGCTAGAGCATTCACGATGACCTAGGAGGAGGCCAGAGTGGACTCCGATGTAGTGTCAGGTATGTTTCTTGTAAACCAAACTTGTGCCTCTGTGTTATTTGATTCTGTTGCTAGTAGGAGTTTCATTTCTGCTGCTTTCTGTGTTAAGTTGCCTATTAGTAGTAGGATTATTAATGAGCCCTTGATGTAGAAACTGCTATTGGTAAGTCTACTAGAATTTATGAGATGATAGAAGATTGTGACATAGAACTAGAAGGCCATAGGTACTCTGCTGAACTATTTGTGATGCCCCTAGGCGGATTTGATGTAGTTCTAGGGATGGATTGGTTAGCAGCCTATGAGGAAAATATTATGTGTCGCAAGAAGATGATTCGATTAATTGCGCCCGATGGAAGTTCGGTGACGGTCTATGGTGATCGAGTGACAACGGTTCCTAAGGTGATCTCGATGGCGGTGGCAGAAAAGTGCATGAAACACAGATTTAGTGCCTACCTGGCTTATGTGAAGGATGTGGATGCATCAGTACCATAATTGTCTGATGTACCAGTTGTGTGTGACTTTCTGGATGTGTTCCCAGAAGACTTTCCGGGTGTGCCACCGGACCGTGAGATCGAGTTTCAGATTGATTTGATACCCGGTGCTCAACCCATTGCCAAGGCACCGTACCAATTAGCTCCGACTGAGATGAAGGAACTAATGGTTCAACTGTAGGAGTTGATGGACAAAGGATTCATCCGACCAAGTATCTCTCCTGGGGTGCTCCGGTCCTGTTTGTGAAGAAGAAAGACGATAGTATGAGGATGTGTATCGACTACCGAGAATTGATGACTTGTTCAATCAACTCCAAGGTGTCAGTTGGTTCGGTTTTGTTGGGTTTTCATCCTTAAAACTGATTTTTATGTGTTCTATGTGTTTGGTTGTTTATTTTGGTGTGATTTTAGGTGTTTGAACTCTTGTGCATGCAAGTTTGGAGGTGTTTTACTTGTTGGCTGCATAGGTGAGTTCTAGACCCTGGTTTTTATGTGTTTTAAACTTCTTGGGGCTGAAAATGCATGTTTAAAAAATGTTTTACAACTGTTATATATGTACCCGTATGTATTTGTGTATGTATGTTTGTGTTTTATGGTTGTATATGTGTTGTTGATGCTTAGAATGATAGATATATGTTAAGAATAGGTTAGAATGCGGATTGGGTTTGAAAATAAGATTGAAAAATGCATAACTGTTGGTCATGCCCCCCAATAGTTCCCATGCGCCTGAAATTTAGCTCAGACGCCAAAGTCCTTTCTCATGCGCCCAAGTACCTCATGCGCCAACTGACCAAATGACTAAGTGTAGTTCATGCGCCCAAATAGTCTTCATGCGCTTAGAATTTCTCATGCGCCTAAGTGTTGGTGCGCCCGTATAGTGCTCATGCGCCTACATAGTGCTCATGCGCTTAGAACACTTAGAAAATTTTCTGAAATTTTGGGAATTAGAAATTTTAAGACTTAACCCTGGGATGTTTTGGTGGTTATGTTATTGATGTTATGCATGTTTATGGCCTATTCTTATGTTCCATATCATGTATTATTATGTGACTTTACGTGGTGTGTTTATGCCCGTATACGTAAAGTATTATCATAAATAGTGGAAGATAAATGATAATGAAAAGTGAAACATAACGAATGAATAAAATTCTTGCAAGCAAAATGAATAGAGGTGCACGACCATGTTGTCGTTAGCTCAACTGTGTGCGGTTTAGCTAACCCGAAGTATGCACACAGGGTCAATCTTTGAGATTGACTGGACCCTTGTGGCATGCCCTGGTAGTGGGTCAGGCTTCGTGCACAATGTTAGGAGTATATTTATAGACTCCAACCCAGTACTCGCTTCGAGCACAATGTTTAGGGTATTGCACATTGGTCTGGTAGAAAGTGAAAGATAATAACGAAAGTACGAAATGAACGATGAAAGAGAACGATGAATATTATCTTGTTGTACGTATGACGTGTGAACATGTACGGAACTAATGACTTTTATGAAAAGGAAGTAATTCAAAGAAAAGATATTTTCATATATATACGCAAGTATTTTAATGCTTTAAAACTAGAACTCACTCAGCAACGCTGACTTTTATGCATTTTCAGTTGGCAGGTAATATAGCTGAGGATGGAAAGCGGGGGAAGCTACGTTGGGGCAAGACTGGCATCCATTCATGCTTAATGATATTGTTGTATTGTAATGCAATTAAAAGGGTGTTTTGTAACTTGAGAAAAAAATGATGTATTGCTTAGCAACAGTAAACATTAATGAAATGAATGGTTTTTGGTATTATTTCCGTTGTGTTGTTTTATGAAATGTAAGTTGTTTTATATATATTATGCTATGATTGACCAACTGTGAGGTCTCCGAGAACGGGGCCTTACATAGTTAGTTGCACAAATCTATTCATCGTTTGATTAATTGTTTCCCCAAAAAGATGCTTAAATAACTCCAATTGCCTCTTGAGTTTCTGTTGTTTGAGATCTTGTATCTCTTTACCACCTTCACAAATGATCATTAAAGCCTTGTAGATAGTGTACCCAGTTTAATAACCATCAAGTCTAGTCAAGACTTATAATGGTAATCCCTTGCACATCAATGAGTAAGCTTTGATGTCATTCTTAACCTTTCTTAAGTCATCACCTTGCAGACCATCCTTTGGATAAGGTTCTTGAGAGTCTTTTGTATACACAACTTCTCTGTCAGAACCATCAGATGTAATTGGGATATGTGGTCCTTTCTCTATTGACTTCCACAAGTCAGTGTCAATAGAGTTCAGATGATGCTTCAATCTAAGAGACCAGTTCTTGAAATCAGCTCTGTTTTTGAGCTTTGGAACCCTGTTCTCAAAATCTTCAGACTTAACCATTTTGTATTTTGAATTTAAGAAAAGACTTGTTTTTGTTGTTTTTAAGTTTTGAAATAAAACTATGAAATGAAAATATTTTTGGATTTTAGTTTTTGAAAAAATTTCTAAGTGTTTACTGATAAGTCTGAGTGCTCAAGCGCCTAAATAGTTATCAAGCGCCCAAACAGTGGTGAAGTGTATGAATAGTTCTAAAACACCTAACTTTGAAGTAGAAATGCCTAAGGGAATGCCTTAGATAAATTCTGAAAACGCCCAGCCGGTGATGCGCCTAAATAGTCTTCAAACGCCCACACAGTTATGAAATGCCTGGGTTAAAAATGCCCAAATAGTTCTCAAGCGCCTAGAATTACTTGGTTTCAACAACGTCTCAATATGACCAAACAGTTACAATGCGTCCCAACAGTGGTAAAACGCCTGAACTGAAAACGCCTACACGGTGCTAAAATGCCCAAACAGTGGTAATGCGTGTAGACACTTGTTCAATTTTCAGCAGTTTTTCAACCACATGCGCCTAATTCATCTTCTCCAACGAACTCAGATCTTATGAAAATCTTCAAAACTTGTTCAATTGATCTAAAAACTTCCAATTAGGTAGTAATTAGGTCGATTAACAATCCTCAATCATCAATTTGATCAACAACAACTACAAATCAGTTTTCTGATTGAATTGAAGTCCGAAAATGAAGAACACCGTTCGAACACAAATTTGATCAATTACATAGATCTGAACGAATTACAAACCAAATTGTGATTCAAATCATGTTTCTATGGATGAAACATAACTGAAAACAACAATTATTTGATCAAATTGCAATCAATCACAAATTTCAAGTGATTCAAGAGCTCAATAATATCGATATGCTCTGATCACTGAACCGAAGGCTCTGATACCAATTGATCGGTTCAAAAGGATCGAATCTGTGATGATATCATAACACAATGATCAATTCAAACACAAAGTAATCAAACACATGCAATTACACCAAAAATTCATAGATTTCATTGATAGCAAATGCACAGGATACAATGTGTAGGGTTACAGTTCATTCTATTCTAACTGTTTCTTACTAACAAGCTCACTGACTAACTCTCTGACTGAATCAATTTTTTTAATCAATTTTTTTTAATCAATTCCCTACAAAATACATAAAATATCCTATTTATACTATCAAGAAACAAAGGAACATATGTTTACAAAATAAGTCCCTATACTATGACAAAAAACATATAAAGAAAAAATGTTAATCTTCCAAGAGCTTCAACATAATCCTTACAAATATGTCAAAGAAAAGGTGAAAATAACCTTATAAAAGGAGCAATTTATAAAAGGATTCAAATTTGATCCGTTCATGTTCTTGTTGCATAAGTCTTATGGTAGTGCTTAGTCCATTCAATTCGGGTTTTTCTAAGCACTTTAGCCTATTTCTCTTTTATTTCCCACCTTTAACCCCAACCACATTACAGCCCTGATTAAGACCCATTTGATTTGTGCATGGTTCAAATGTTAATTGGTGCATGTTGGATTCCCTTACAAGCTTATGATTAAAGTTGGGTCAAGTTTGGTGTTGAGAGTCTCAAAGATATAAAACTAGTACATTCTTACTGGTCCACTAAATGAAGCCGAGAGGAGTGATTAATTATGAGAATTATGGGATAACTTGGGTTTTTAGAGTCTTGATGTAAGTTAAGCTTGATTAAATCTTCTTTCTCATAAATTTGTTTCAACTTTGCATGTTTAAGTTGTAAACCTATTGATTGTGCTTGGAAATCAGTGTGTCTCGGAAAAAAAAAATTGCATTGACTTGGTACGATTGTATGCATGTTTAATCTTGTTGAGTGTGGATTTGGGGAGAATAAGTTATTGCTTAGGGATATGCAATGGTTTAAGTTTGGGAGTGTTTGATGTGTTGCAAAAACACAACGTTTTTATAGTTACAAATATCCACATTTAAATGAGTTTTGAAGAATTACATGCTAAATAAGATAGTTTTCTTATATATATTTGTATTGCATGATAATTTAGTTGGAAATATGGTGAACAAGAGAGATTAAATAAAGAATGAGTCCCAAGCAGGAAGTTCGAGAAAAAGACGATCGCTGAAGGAAATAGATTTGATGCACCCCGCATAGCCCAAAGGATGCTTGTCGCATCTGGATACTTGTGCAAAAAGTTTGTCCTGCCACGTGATTTAATGAAATTACATTGCCCGATTGCGATGCGCCTCGCATCCCTCTGATTATATGGGCTGCATTGTAACCCTACGGGCAGAAACCCTACTTTTGCATAATTAAACATATCATTCGAGTTTTTATGAAAGACACCACTTTTAACCCTCTAGAGAACTTATGGAGCGTAGGAGTCAGCTTTTGAAGAGCTTTTCGGTTTGTCTAACCATTCAGTTGTTGTTTTTGACTCGTTTTTCATTAGTTGCCGACTTGATGCACATGATGTTTAGTATTCTTTCGGGGTTTGAGTTGTTTGTCATGTTCATGAGTAGCTAAATCATTAGACTATCTAGTCATATGATGAATATTGGTTAATTTTACATGTTTTCAAGTATTGGATTTTTCTGATTGGTTAATACTCACTGTTAGAGCTCTAAAAGATTAACATTGTCTTTTGGTTTTTGTCATAGTATAGGGACTTATTTTGTAAATATATGTTCCTAGTATTTCTTTGATAGTATATATAGGATAGTTTATTTATTGTGTAGAGGAGGGAGAACGAACATCAAAGACATCTAAGACATCTTGTAGACATCTTGAAGACACCTTAGAGAGAAAAACAGTTAGAACAGAACGAACTGTAACCCTTACACATTGTATCTTGTGCATTTGCTATCAATGAAATCTATGAATTTTTTTGATGTAATTGCATGTGGTTGATTACTTTGTGTTTAAATTGATCATTGCATTACAATATCATCACAAATTCGATCCTTTTGAACCGATCAAATGGTATCAGAGCCATCAGTTCAGTGATCAGAGCATATCGACATTGTTGAGCTCTTTGAATCACTTGAAATCTGTGTTGATTGCAATTTGATCAATTAATTGTTGTTTTCAGTTGTGTTTCATCCACAGAAACATGATTTGAATCACAATTTGGTGTGTAATTCATTCAGATCTGAGTAATTGATCAAACTTGTGTTCGAACTATGTTCTTCATTTTCGGACTGTAATTTGATCAGAAAACAGATTTGTTGTTGTTGTTTGATCAAAAGTTAATTGAAGATTGTTAATCGATCTATATACTACCTAATTGGAAGTTTTTAGATCAATTTAACAAGTTTTGAAGAATTTCATAAGATCTGAGTTTGTTGAAGAAGATGAATTAGGCGCTTGAGTCGTGAAAAACTACTGAAATTGACCAAGTGTTCAGGCACCTGACAACTATTTAGGCGTTTTTGAATTGTTAAGGCGTTTTCAGTTTAGCCGTTTTACAACTATTGAGACGTTTTGTGACTGTGATCGTATTGAGACTTTGTTGAAACAAAGAAATTCTAGGCACACGTGAACTGTTGGGCATTTTTAACCATGTTTTGACATCTGTTTGGGCGTTTGATAACTATTCAGGTGCTTCATCACTGTGTGGGCGTTTGAAAACTGTTTGGACGCTTCATCAGTAGGACGTTTCAGAATTAACTAAGGCATTCCCTTAGGTGTTTCTAGTTCAAAGTTCAGGCGTTTCAGAAGTTCAGGCACTTGGATATTCAGACTTATCAGCAAACACTTAGAAATTTTTTCAAAAACTAAAATCCAAAAATATTTTCATTTCATAGTTTCTTTTTAAAATTTTAAAAAACAAAAAAAACAAGTCATTTTCACTAATTGAAAATACAAAATTGTTAAGTCTGAAGATTCTGAGAACAGGGTTCCCAAGCTCAAAAACAGAGCTGATTTCAAGAACTGGTCTCTTAGGTTGAAGCATCATCTTAACTCTATTGACACTGACTTGTGGAAGTCAATAGAGAAAGGACCACATATCCCAATTACATCTGATGGTCCTGACAAAGGATTTGTGTTATACAAAGACTCTCCAGAACTGCATCCAGAGGATGGTCTGCAGGGTGATGACTTAAGAAAGGTTAAGAATGACATCAAAGCTTACTCATTGATGTGCAAGGGGTTACCATTGGAAGTGTTGACAAGACTTGAAGATTATCAAACTGGTTACACCATGTACAAAGCTTTGAAGATCATCTGTGAAGGTGGTAAAGAGATACAAGATCTCAAAAAGCAAAAACTCAAGAGGCAATTGGAGTTATTTGAGCATCTTTCTAGTGAAACAATCAATCAGATGATGAACAGATTTATGCAATTAACTACTGAGATGTCAACTGATGGTATCAAAAATGATCTCAGATATCTAAATTACAGACTTCTAAATGCTCTTCCATCTTCATGGAAACAGACAGTCACTCTGTTGAAGCGCACAGAGAAATTTCCAATGGATCTGGATCTTTTGATTGCCAAAATAGAATCAGTTGAAATTGATGAAAGCTCCAGAAACAATGATAGAGCTGCATCAATGTCTCAGTACAAGTATGTTGCATCTCCAGCTAACACAGTAGAGAATGCTTTCTGGCAAAAGATGATAACTCACCAGAAGACGAGGGTGATTTGTTCGTTGGAGCTGGTTTCTTTACAGATTCTTCTTACACAAGTGCTCCAGTTTATACAACTCAACCTCAAACTCAGTCTCCTCCTAAAACTCAAACTCCTAAACCTAAACTGAGACTTCATCATCTAACTCGTTAAAACTAGCAAAGTTAAAGATGTTATTAATATCCTTTTACAGGATGATGAGTCAAAATCAGCTTTTACTGCTTTTATGGCGAGTTTTCAAGCTTATTTAGGTAGTCATCTAACTCAATTAGATCTTGTTTTGCAGGATTTGTTCGAGATGGATCCTGATGATGTGGAAGAGATGGACTTGAATTGGCAGATGGTAATGATTGCTTACAGAACTCAGAAACACTCATATGTTAATAGGAATTACAAGTCAAGTGCAAACAAAACTATTGGCTTTGACAAATCAAATCAAGGTGTTTCAACTGCAACAGTTATGGTCATTTCTCAAGGGAATGTAAAGCTCCCAAAAACCAAGGAGGAAATGGTCAAGCAGGTTCTAGCAGTCAAAGATACCAATAGCAGTCTCATAAGACCTTTCAAAAGCCTTATCAAAGTCTTCCCATGCCAGAACTTAAAGATGAATCAAAATCATCTGAAGAGCCAAAGAAAGCTCTTGTTGTTAGCATCAAAGATGGCTATGACTGGAGTGCTTATGCTGAACAATTCACAGCTGATCTAACATCTAATTTAGCTCTTATTGCAGAAGCTCAAAATGAAGCTGGTCTGAAGAAAATGATACAAAGGCCGATAGTGATTCAGAAAATGATGATAAAGATTATGATTGGAGTGAAAAATTTGACCCAAAAGAGGATTCAAAAGAAATTGCACTCATGGCGTAGTCTGAACAACCAAAGGTTGAGCATCCATCATCTGACTCTGAGACTTCATCTTCATATTATCTGAAATTCCTGTTGAAGTCAGAGAGAAAATATGCACAAAAGCATGTTTTGATCAAGTTGAGTATTACACAACATATTCATTTAAGATCTGTGACAAACTTAAATAAGAGGAAGTAATGCACAACAAACTGAAAAATGATCACAAAGTCTCTGATGAAAAGATCCTATCTCTACAAATCTCATGGAACAAAACTCTAAAAGAACTTGAACTTGTTAAAAAACAACTTGAGGAGATGACTAAAAATTTAGAAGAGGAAAAATAGCTCATGCTGCAACTCAGGTGGATCTAGCTAAAGTTAAAAGTTCTAAAACTATTGTAAAATAGCTGGTAAGTGAGAGGAAAGACAAACAAAACAGGTCTAGGTTTACACATGAACCAATGCCTGAATCTATTACAAATACTCTGCCAGAAACTTTAACACACATGATCACTCACCTGAAAACAAAGCTAAGCTAAATCCTTTCAAAACAAAAAAAAAATTCTAAAAGTGATGAAGAGAAAACAAATATTGAGATATTTAAGGACAAGATTCTGAAAAGATTAAAAATAGTCATCCAGTGAAAGTTAAATCTTACGAACCACGACCAAAGAATAAGAAAATGTTTGTTCCCAAAGAGCATGTTTTTGAAGAAATCATTGTTAAAATGACAAACAAAACTCAAAGAATAAAGAGAAAGCAAAGCTAGATGAAGTAACATCTGAAGATTCATTTTCTTATGGATTAAACAATCCAGACTTTATCAAATGGCAGAAAGAACAAAAAGATAAAGAAGATGCAAAAGTGTCTTCTACTAAAGATGTTCAATCCCAAAGCAAACAAAGATCATCAAGATCAAGAAATCAAAGAAGGAGAAGGAAAAATGCTAAATCTAACTCCTCTTAGAACAAAATCAAAACAATCAAAATCAAAGAACAAATCAAGTTAATCATTTAAACCAATGAAATTTGTGTCTGCAGGTACTTTTCATATGAACACAATTCCAGAAATCAAATCAAATTCAAAGAACAAATTTAACTCAGATATGAAAACAGGTTCAGGTCCAAAGTCTTCCGCTATTAACAAAAGATTTGTATCTAAAGAATCTAGGAATGGTGTTAACGAACAAAAGTCAAAACCCAAATATCAAAAGAACAAATTCTCAAATCAAAAACAACAGATTACTTTGTAACTCCTAAATCAAAACAAGGATCAAATGTGGCTTCCACATTTAAAGATAATCAACAGTTGTTTAAATTTCAACAAAAGGTACTGTGAAATATGTGATATGTACAATCATAAGACTGATGAATGTTTCTTTAACAGGTACTGTCATATTATGATATGAAAAACCATTCAACAGCTGATTGTTATTTCAACAAGTATTGTACCATTTGTGATGAAAGAATCACAACACTGAGAATTGTTTACATCAGAAAGAACTCGCCAAGGAATGGATATGTCAATCCATAATTTCAAAGAAATCAAAGTGTTGGTTTTCAACGATTAACAAAACAACCTTCCTTAGGCTTAAGATCCTTTAGAAGGATTAATTCTGAATATGATGATTCTTATGCTGTGAAAACAAAGAATTATAATCAAGGAAAATCATTCGACGATCTGTGAGAATGAACAATGAAAAATTTGGTAATCAAACTTTTTCAAAAAAGTTTTTACAAATGGTTTTAATAACCTTGATGATAATCTTGAAAAACGCTATCATGCTTTGTGGATTAAACAAATCAAAGATAATCAAAAATTTGTTAAAAACGGAATTGGTAAATTTAAACAGCAAAAGAAGCCTGATGTGAATATGTCACACCCTCGCTAAAGCGGAAACACGAGAATGCGACGGACGGGATCGTCATAACACATTGGGGTTTTAAGAGAATATCTAAGGTATTCTCCGTTCCGGGGTCATGACGTCACCCGACACATAGGAACACATGTCAAGTATAGTCAATACCATAACATCATACCATAAATGCATAAACAAACCAAAGTCCATTTGGAACAAATCACACAATAGCTAAACAATACCAATACAAACCAACAAAATTGCAATCCATAAGGCCAAACAATTCAAACATGTCCCCAAAGTCTCATGAAATGTCTAATGCTCCCAGAGGAGCGGTCTCGTCTAAGTCCACAGCCAATCACCTAGGCTTCATTACCTGAAAAGACATGTTTTAAAAGTCAACATACATTGGTGAGTTCACAGGTTTAAAAGTACAAATAGTTTGCTGTGTACAACATGTATAGAAAATTATATGTGAACAGAGTATATAGCAGTCAAGATATCAACACAAGTCTCATTCAGCCAAGTCCAAGATAATCCAAGTCCAAGATAAGTCCGTCCAAGATAAGTCCAAGTCCATATACCCGGATTATATTCACCCAAGGGCAAGCCCAGGCCAAGTCAGTCTCGACTAGTATACTGACAACAAGGGCGGGGGTGTCAACCCTTAGTACTAACAATACCTCTCCATGACGTCCAAGCCAACAAGTCCAAATACAAGCACAATCACAAGTTCAAGTACACACCATGAATGAATATCAAGTCTCAAGCCATGACCCCAAACCACATACATGTCCCAAAATAATTTTTAAACCGGCATAGTCCAAAACCATGAGCGTACTTTTCCCCCAAGTAAAATACATTAAAAAGGGGCCTTGAAACTCACCTTGAAAAGTTATAGTTCAAATCTCACAATACGCAGAGCAAGCTCTATAAACATAATACACAAAATGATTAACATAACAAAAAGGCCAAAATGGGTGTAATCTTTTTAGTCCAGCCCTTAACGCTAATCAAGGTTTTCCATTGTCATGCGTATTAATTTAATTCTTTTGTAAAGATATTTAATAAATTTGATACACAAAACTTGTCTTAATTTAGATTATTTAGTTCCAACCCTTACTTTTAAGTTTTAACTAGATAATTCAGCATACATATCTGATTGCGCATCAGTCTTTGTATAGACTGTTAGGAGATCGAAACGATAACGAATCGTTGCGTAAAAGGTATCATTTGAAAGAGGAGACTTTTAATTAAACACCAGAAAAAGAATCACATCCATTAGACAATTATGAGAAAGTTATGACTCGAGGATACCGACTAATCTGCTGCCCAGATTCGTCATTTTTGACCTTCAGTTTTGTTTGCTACGTTTGGAGGACCAAACGATGTCGAAACGACGCGAGACACTTGGATTAGTTAGAGGACTCATAGGATTAAATTTAAACCCAGATTTTGCCCCAATTGGGTGTTTTGACCAAGTTATGACCTGTACAAGATGACCCATTTTCCTGACAGCAAGCTGTCCAGTTCAATAGCTTTGTTCATTTACGTCCCAAGTTCCATTATGTGCCCGTTAACAACCCAAATATATATAACTTTCATTCCGGTTCTAGTTGTCCAAAACTTCAATTAAATACTTTCTTTACTTAAATTTTCAGTCCCAAACAGTGGTTGTTTTCCTAGTCTCCCGTTTGCCACGGTAAGTGGTAAATTCGTTGTTTCAATTCGTTCGACACGTCAATTCCTTCAAGGAACAATTTCAATTATTTCAAAACGTTGTATAGGTCAAAAATGTCAATTAAGAGCAGGTAATCCAGATTACAACCCAATATTATAGGTTTGATTACCATACAAGTCCGAGAATTAGGGTTTTTATCACAATGGCGATTCCGACAATAGAAACACCTAATATTCATGATCTAGCACCCAAATCAAGAATGAGAGAATATTAGATGAAGATTTTGCATTTAGATGAGAACATCATCGATTTTTGAGTAGAACAACAATTAAAATCATCAAAAACGATTTTGCTTACCGTAGATTCGAAGATGATGATTCAAGCCTAGTTTAGATCTTGGATGCCTTGATTACCAAAAACTGATGAATGGCTCTAGTATTTCAGAATTTCGATGGTTAGAAGAAGAAGAGACGATTTTGGTGTTGTGGTGGCTAGGGTTTTCAAGGAAAATCTTGAGTTGCAAAAGTGAGGCCAAAACAAAGGGGAATACCCCCCCCCTATTCATTTGCAGCCTAAAAAGGGAAAGGACAAGGGCCTTCGGGCCCTGGCCCGTCTCGTGTAATCCGTCTCGTCCCGGCCCACTCGTCGACCAATTTTCATGTTTTTCAAATTCTGCATGCAATAACGGTTCCAACGGGCTATCACATGCCCTAGAGTTTGGGATAAATTTATATTTTTGAACCAATTTAAGTTTATTTACCAGGCTTTAGGCAAAGCCCATAGATATAGAGTTAGTTGGGTTTCGGTGTGATTTCGTGTTTTACTTTTCAGGAAAAACCTTGATTGGGCTCAATGCGTAGGACCTAATACAATGACAAGCCCAGTGGGCTTCATAATGATATAAACTATAGGCCCATCTTAAGAATGTAGGCCATTAAGCCAAATTTGGGGCCAACAAGAAAAGAACCATAAATCAAGACCAAGCCCAATTTGACAAAAGTCAAAGTCAAAAGTCAAAATCCAAATAAAAGCCAAAGTCAACGTTCCTATTTGGGTGACGGATGTCACAGAATACACTTCATTTTAAACAGTTTACCATTGTTGATAAATTTGGCAAGCCCAAGACCATATCGGCTTGGGTTGATAACAAAACTTAAATTTCTTTAAAATACAGGTACGCCCAAGAAGACCTCTTAACACGTGGTATGTTGATAGTGGTGTAGCCGGCATATGACAGGCACCATGCCTTGCTTCAAGATTTTAAGTTAAAATATGGTACTCATGTTGCATTCGGAGGTGATGCAGGTGGAAAATAACAGGGAAGGAACAGTGTCCAATGGGATTATAGCTTTGATAAAGTCAACTACTGTTCACAGTTGAACTTTAATCTTTAAGTGTTTTCCAAATTTGTGACAAATTACTCTGTTCTATTTGATGATTCTTTTTGTTATATTTTGAAGCCATGTTTCAGATAAGAAAAGATGGGTAGTTGTTAAAGTTGTTCGTGATCGAGATGTATACAAGTAGATATGTCTCAAGTAGATCCATCTACAGAAACAACATGCCTAATTGCTCAAGGATCAATGTCGAAAGCCTGTTATGGCATAGACGCCTCAGGCATCCAATTTTAAGAACATGAACAAGCTTGTAGCAGGAAATCATGTAGTAGGTATTCCAACAAAGAAGTTTGCTACAACATATCACTGCTTAGCGTGTTTAAAAGGAAAGCAACACAGAGCATCTTATAAGCCCAAGCTGATAAACTCAAATTCCAAGCCTCTCCAGATGTTGCACATGGACCTATTCGGACCAACTAATGTGCAGAGATCGGAAAGAAATCTTTATTTAGTTATCATTGATGACTTTACAAGATTTTTATAGGTTTTTTTTTTCATGCTAAATCTGAAATAACTGAATGTTAAAAGAATTCATCATTAAAGTAGAAAATCAATTAGAACAAAAGGTGAAAAATTCTCAGAAGTGATAATGGAACTGAATTTAAAATGCTAATGTTGACAGGTTTTGTGCAGAAAAAGGAATTGCTCGTCACTTTTAGTGCTCCTAGAACTCCACAACAAATGGAGTTGCTGAAAGTAAAAACATAACTTTGATTGCGCACGTTCATGTTAGCAGATGCAAAGATCCAATTACTTTCTGGGATGAAGCCATATCTACTACTGCTATTTATTACAGCTAATCTTGTCCAGCACTCAAAAACAAAACATATGAATCATTTTCTTAGAGATAACCTGAAAAAGTTTAATCATTTTGATCAAATCACAACTGAAAAACAGTTGGCTGACCTATTTACAAAAGCTTTTTACCAGGTCGATTGAATATTGGTCGAGTCAATTGGACTTATTAATCATGCTTAAAAACTAGTTTTTGAGTATTCAGTTGTCTGATTCATAAAATAATAAGACCCTCCCTTAGCTTAATCATGAATATAGAGAAACTGTCAGAGTTAACTGCCTGATTGTATATATGTGTGGCATGTTCAATAGAAAATGAAAAAGCAATACACAAAATAGAAAATTGCAAAATCAAAAGAGAAAAATATAAAACAAAAGCTAACAAAAATAGAGTTTTTTCTTGTTAGTTAATTGTTTAGGAGTGAATCTGTCTTTGTAATTTATGAGAAACGATAGATACATTAGTTATGATCAGTTTCAATTTGTGAGAAATGATAGATACATTAGTGGAAAAGCTTCTTGCAAACAAAATGAGATTATTTGAAAAGTTTTAAAGAAAGACTAAAATGATGAAAAATGTTTGAAAAATAAAATTTCGATTCAAAGTTGATTTTGAAATGTGATTATTGGTGATTAATTTGAAAATTGATATTTACAAACAAAATTTTAATTTCACATGATGTGTAATTGAGGGTAAATTAATAAAATTTTTTTATGATAGTAAAAATTTGACAGTGTTGAGATAATGCGCATAAACAGTGTTCAGATGAATGATATGAAAATTTCAAAGTCTTAGACTCATGGTAAGGTTCTCATATCCTGAATAGTTCTGAAAAATCCAAATCAGGAGTATGATGAATTACAGAAATTTGTGCAAGTGTTGGGCGTTTTGCTCTAGTCCATGCGCCTAAACAGTTGTGATATTCTGAAAATGTTTCAAGTATTGGGCGTATCAACATATGCTAATGCCCCTGAACAGTCAGACTTTCCATGTGGTTAGATGTTTTGAAAGTGATGATTTCTCCAAGTGTTAGTGGTCATCAATTCTCATACGCCAAAACAGTTCCCATGCACCTAAGCAGTGCTCGAGCGTCTAAACAGTGCTCATGCATCTCATCCAAATGTGCCTTCATAGTGCTCATGCGCCTGAAAACCTCGGTGTGAAATGTAGTCTTATTGCTTCACAGTGCTCATGCGCCTAATTCACTCACTCGAGACCTTATATATATTCATACTTGTGTAGTATTTCATTCACTCATTCACAAAACTCAACACTCTGATTCATCACTCGAAGACCTGATAAACTCATTCATTCAACATTTGAATTACCTATTAATCTTTGTGATATATAGGTATCACAAGAGAATTTGATTGCCAAGGAGTCTTCACTCGAGGTCATCAAAGTTGTTGCTGATTCACCTATTCATGCCAGATGAACGTGAAAGATCAACAAAAATGCTACAGTCCTTTCTGAGATCTTGAATCTGAGCAGATCATAGAATCTTTGAAGAAGTTCAAGTCTGCATTCAAAAAGGCTTTGTGAGAGTTGGAACTCTACAAAGAGAAGCCCGTGTTCAAGATCAAAGATGAGCCAAAAGAGTTCACTGTGGACTGAATACAATGTAAATCTTAGGGGGAGTATTGTTAGAGCTCTTAAAAGATTAACATTTTGTCTTTTGCGTTTTGTCATAGTATAGGGACTTATTTTGTAAATATATGTTCCTGTATTTCTTTGATAGTATATATAGGATAGTATGTATTGTGTAGAGGAGGGAGAACGAACATCAAAGACATCTAAGACATCTTGTAGACATCTAGACATCTTGAAGACACCTTAAGAGAAAAAACAGTTAGAACAGAACGAACTGTAACCCTTACACATTGTATCCTGTGCATTTGCTATCAATAAAATCTATGAATTTTTTTTGATGTAATTGCATATGTTTGATTACTTTGTGTTTGAATTGATCATTGCATTACAATATCATCACAGATTTGATCTTTTTGAACCGATCACTCACATAAAGCATATATATTACTAAATCTTGATGTTGTTAGATTCTATATTTTGGGATGATTGTGTTATCACGTTCCACATATGGTTTGATTGAGTAGTTTTATGCTATTTGGTTAAAGTGTATGTTTTTAGTCATTACTTTGTATGTTTTTAGTCATTACGTAGGTCACCTTAAGAATAGATAGTAAAATTAATATAAAACCAGTGATTTGATTAATTCAGAATTCCAGAGGTAATGAATTATAGGTTAATCTTGATTATTAGGTTTTAGAATTTAATTGCATGAGTGACTTTACCCTAGTAAGCTACTAGTTATTGTTAATCTAATCTATATTAGTAACATTAAGTCATCCCTTGACTCCCTTACACTCCCATATGTATTGTGAATGGACAGGTCGAAAGATAATCAATAATTTGGACGTGTGAATTTTCATTTGCTTAGCAAGTCCGAGTGGAGAATTAACCTATATTTCGATGAGCCTTACATGTCTATTAAGATTCATTAGGTTATATCATTGAGACCGAGAGGAAATCTAGCATACCTTGATATTTCTTAAGTTGACGTATCATGAGATTTAGTTACCAATTTATCACCCATAAGCCGAAAGCATTGGAATCCCCAATATGAGTCCTCATCTAGATATTTGTTTTTCCACATCTGATAGTTTGTCTTTACATTATCTACAACTTTGCAATCATTATTTCTCGTATTTAGAATTATGTTTAAATAGATTTATATTTTGTGTGTTAGTTACAATAAAAAAATTTCAACTTGATCAAATAGGTTAGAAGTCGATAGAGATCTAATATAAAACCTGCTAAACTATACTAAAACTTACTTGCCGACTGTGTGATGTCTAGTTAGTAATTCCTTTATAAAATCACATTCATGAAATCTATTTTATAATAAATATATTAATTTTCACTCATCATTTGTGTTATAGCTTGGCCTCAAGCCTCCAATAGTCACGTGATCACTCACCTCCTTGCTATCCCATGAAAACTACAATGTAAGTACTCGGTTTTGGGTCAAATAATGCACAAGCCTTTGCTCTTTAAGGCATCTCTCCACTCCTCTAGTCTCTGATTAGGTCGTGCTTAGTTTCTGCTACCAACATTATCTGTGAAAAGCGTACACCACTGGATGGCTTTCTGTATCATTCGACAATTCATCCAGGACTATGCAAAAAGGAACAGGCTTAACACAGATCTTTGATGAAGTCTCACTCCTCCAAGAAAATCTCCATATCTCCTATCGACACTCAAAACAATCTTTGTAGCACCATGATACATATCCTGATTAAGTCTATATACTTTAAAGAGATTCCTCTTCTATCTAGTCTATCCAAAATCACTTTAGTTGGTACACTATTGTATGCTTTTTGAGGTTGATAAACACCATCTAACAAAAGTTAAACAAGTAAAATTATGGCATATCCTTCTTCTTCAGTTTTAAGTCTATTTATGATAATTTGAATCACCACTCACCGTTGAAATTGCTAAACCAGTGCCGGACACAATCATATTGTGGACCATACTCATGTGCTAAGTTTTCACAGTAAAATATTTCCTCTGAGCGATATATAATATTCTTTTGTTGAAAGGGTATGAAACCATACATAATTTTAACACAACAATTTCTGTTTCCAATTACTCTACTAAAGTTCTATAACATTGGTTACCTTCAGAAACAGTCACAAAATCAAATTAAGCAAACTAAAAAGATCCATATTTTAAAGTAGAAACTGAATAGTGTTTTTATTAACAATTGTTGAAAATTTATTTTTGTAAGAGCTCAAGTTTATGTTAAATCTGACTTGATTAAAACAAACCAAGAAAATCAAAGCTCATACGTCAATCAATTAACCTAACAATAACCGAATCATTTTGTATGTTCAACTGATAATAAAAAGGCCAAAAATAACATAACTGGTCAGTTAAGCCTTTTTAAGTACCAAAACTTTCAATTCAGAGATAAAAAACCACAACAACTAAAATGTACTCTATATATTTAAAAATTCTGCACTTTTGTTTATCATGTATCAGACCTTTTTCTGTCAGTAATGATTTAAAATAATCTAATACTAATATCATATCAGTTTACTCACATATTCATTTAGGGTAAAATATACATTATATGATTTTTAAACATTGATCCTAAATTTCTGATTTCTTTTCTAAAACCGCAAACACACAAACAACTATGTACACATAGATACTATCGATCTACAAACCCTTTGGTATAAACCAAAATTCCATGAAATTTGCAATAAAAAGGGCAAGACTCTTATTACCAAAATCACCAAAACAGAACAAACAAACTCATATATACAAAACCACATCTCGATAATTCTTACGTGCATTCTCGCAAAACTTGTGAGCATGGATGTCCATCCAGATCGTAACACGCGTATCGCGTATTACCTTCATCGAAATTCTGCGAGTAGCTAACAGCGTCGTAACGAAATGTGAGAGGTTTTGGGGATCCATAGATGGTGATCTTCTTGCTTTCTCGAATCACCTTGTGGATTAGATTCCTCAACTTCCGGCTCCACCGATCACCAAACCTGTTGCGTGTGTCGCGACTGATGCGTGTGTATTGCTCGTGAACCGGAACACACGACGGAGACATACAGCCGGAAAAGTAAGAGGATCTCCGGTGAGGAGTGTTGCCCATTTTTGTAGGAGAGAGATAGCTTGTTTCTGTTGTGAATTTGATTCTCATAAAATAAGAGATTTTTATATTTTTGTGGAGGGGTATTTTGGTAATTCTTAGCAGTTGTTTGGTAATTGATCCTTTTCTTGAAGCTTTTATCCCGGGAGGTGAAAAACACATAGGTCATACTTTTATAGAACGAGTGAATGAGTGATTGAAAAAATGTTTAAAGTGAAAGATGAATGTGTTACTATATCTTTTTATACTTTAGTTAAAAATTCTCATAATAGACGTTTGATAGGAAGTTATAGAAGACTTATATTTCTATATTTTAATAAAAATATTCAAATGTTTATCAGGTAATATTTGGTATGATATTTGGATTTGGATTAAGAAATGATTTCATAATAAGCATCCAATGAAAAAACTTGAAAAAATGGAAAAGTTTGATACTTAAGAATCAAGATTATCTATAAAGGTGTTTAATATTATAGAAAGATAAAAAAAAATTCTATTTTCATTCGACCATTTTCTTAAAAATGCCTTGAAATAGAGGTTTCCGTGAAAAACATGTTAATTTTCCCTTGCTATAAATTCAAATGCAAATAAACTTTACATAACCCTAAGAAGAGGGAGTAGATGGCGTCCTGTCGCAGCTTTAAACTCCACCGTAAGTAGAGATAGCTTGTTCTGTTGTGAATTTTGATTCTCATAAAAATAAGAGATTTTTATATTTTTGTGGAGGGGTATTTTGGTAATTCTTAGCAGTTGTTTGGTAATTGATCCTTCTTGAAGCTTTTATCCCGGGAGGTGAAAAACACATAGGTCATACTTTTATAGAACGAGTGAATGAGTGATTGAAAAAATGTTTAAAGTGAAAGATGAATGTGTTACTATATCTTTTTATACTTTAGTTAAAAATTCTCATAATAGACGTTTGATAGGAAGTTATAGAAGACTTATATTTCTATATTTTTAATAAAAATATTCAAATGTTTATCAGGTAATATTTTGGTATGATATTGGATTTGGATTAAGAAATGATTTCATAATAAGCATCCAATGAAAAAACTTGAAAAAATGGAAAAGTTTGATACTTAAGAATCAAGATTATCTATAAAGGTGTTTAATATTATAGAAAGATAAAAAAATTCTATTTTCATTCGACCATTTTCTTAAAAATGCTTTGAAATAGAGGTTTCCGTGAAAAACATGTTAATTTTCCCTTGCTATAAATTCAAATGCAAATAAACTTACATAAAACCCTAAGAAGAGGGAGTAGATGGCGTCCTGTCGCAGCTTTAAACTCCACCGTAAGTCCGTAAGTGGTTCCCCGATACGGCTGTTCACGAACCGAGCGGACCTTTGCTGTGTTTGGTTCGTTTCCAAATCGAACCGAGCCGATCAGCTTGTTTACAACCGAGCGGAAAATCAAACGAGCATTTTCCGAGCGTTGATTTTTTGATCGAGCGTCGAGCGAACACAAACGAGCGGCTAACAATTTACACAACTCAACTAGACATCCAATTTATATTGTAATGAAAGACGGTGAAAATATTGGTTATTAGGTTTTAATGATTTAAAAAGCAGTCACATTTTATAATATAACATTTTCATGAATAACAATACGTTGTGACTGGCGCCTAGCGATGAGGCTAAGGCTGTAGCCGATGTGAGGGTGGAGCATACTGCAGAGAACGATATGCGAGAGCGAGAGATGATCAACTAAAAGTAAGAGCAAGGTCAAAATTTTCTCATAACGACTTAGAGTTTCACTTTAGTGCTTAGTGTTAATTTTTTTATTAGGTTGATTGATCTAATATGTATAAATAAATGCTTAATTGCATATAGTAGGTCAAATCTACTAGAGTATTGTATATAAACTATATATATATATAAAATAAAAAATAATTCGAGTCGAACCGAGCCGAGCGGACCTTTGCTCGTGCTTGGCTCGTTTACAAACCGATCAGAGCCGATCGGCTTGATTACAACTGAGTAGAAGTTCGAACGAGCATTTTTCTAGCTTTCGAACGAACATCGAGCGAGCGCCGAGCGCTTTGAACAGCCCTATCCCGGGCAAACTCTGTGTGGGACTGTGGGGTTGTATCCTTAGCTTTATTAGTTGTATTATATTGTTCCTTTAGTTATTCTATTAATACATTGTATAGTATAGTTTATATTTTTAACTTAAAATGTGTTAATCCACTTTTATTGTATTATTAATGAGCTTATAAATTATTTGATTTGACATGCTAGGGGCATAGTTATGCCAATAGTTAAATAATATTTGTGATCGGATTATATAATCAAGTTCAACTTCAAGTATCGTATACGATGTTTCTGGCCTTTTATGAACAACTCTAGTTTCTAGAATTTCACATGTGAATTTATAAAACCAAAAAAACTCAAAGAAACAAGAATATGATGGACGAAAGCTTACTGAATTATTATAAATCACTCCTAACTGGTTGAAATGTATATATCTAAGCTTAAGTTTAGATCCCCTCTTTAGATTTCCAAAATTTTGTCTCGGTTCTCCTCGTGAACATTGGCTTTACAAAACACTCAAATGGTTGTCTGTGTGTTGTTCCTTTGTAAACCGACAGTGGACATATATAATATATCATGGGGATTTTATAATTAACCAAAAGACAAGAATGGTACTTAGATTGTGGCAATTTAGACGTTAAAGAGTCCTATTTACACTTTTTGACCCTCCTTTTGACATTTTACGTCAAATTGATTTAGTTTTCGTAATAATATAATCAAATACATGCAAACACATCAAATAAGAATTTGTCGTAATAATTAATCTATTCCTCGAGATAATATATCAAAAGGATTGTTTTGCTTTAAAACTTTCACTTATGATTTAAATCTTTCAAATAATCATCTTTCCTCAACTTGAGCTTCCTAATTTATACAATAGTTTGAGATGAAAAACTATCTCATACACTTCTCACCAATCACATGCCATACAAGAGGAGTATCGCATTCTTGATTTTGAATCAAATCTATGGTTTAATGTTTTGATAAATCTTAGTTTATTAATTTGTAGTTTATTTTGATTAAATAATTTATAAATATTTATTATTTGTTAAGTTAGTTTCTTAGTTTGAGTCTAATTAAAAGTCTCACAGAGCAAGTCTTAGCTTTAGTATAAATGGATTTTTTTTAACGGCAAATTTACGACCCTGTTTCGGACATATGTGTATCTTAATCGGGCACATCTATCCATTTTCCAGTTGGAATCGCACCCCCAACCCCAACTAGAAAAAAAACCACACTCAACCTGAGCATTTTTGCACAGTGTAAAACTTAAAACCAATCCCTCTTCATATTTACATATCTGGATACCTTATCTTAACCACTTGGGTTAATGATCATTGGTATAGTTTTTTATTTTTTTGGTTTAAGTTCTCGTTTGACTTTATACCATTAAAAGATCATGGGATGCCACAAAATCATCATGTTATTGTCCGCTTTTATCAAATTGATTCCACAATCTAATCATCATCTTTGTCTTACATCTTATTGAATATGCAGAATACGCTAATAACACACGATCAAAAGAATTAACTATCACTGAATTAAATCAAGAAATGATATCCGCTATTACATATCATAATTGAGAGAGATTCAAAACAAATTGTTATTCCCCAATATATCCATAACTAACTCTAGCAAACAAAGGTATCAAATGTACAGGATTAGTCCAATGACATCAATATGCTCTGATACCAATTGTTATTGAATATGCGGAATACAGTAAGAACACACTATCAAAAGAATTTGACTATTACCGAATTGAATCAAGAAATGATTTCCACTTAATGTGTTACTAATTTTGTAGATTTCGTGTGAGAGCTTATCATTACATCTTTGTACATGACATCCTCTTGAAAAAGCACACTTCTGGGCTGCCACCGACCATGCTCCACAGCATGTACCCTTTGATTCCATCTGGATACCCAATCATAATACACTTTTGAGCTCTTGGTTCTAACTTCCCCTGTCTTTCTCCTAACCATTTCTCCATAGGCACCATCATGTCAATGGCTAATAAGGGTGACCTATTAACTAGAGAAGCAACAGATTTCAGTGCTTCAGCTAAGAAGCTCTTAGGTAGACCAGAGTCAATCAACATACAACTCATCTTTTCAAGCAAGGTTCTATTCATTCTCTCTAGTACACCATTCTATTGAGGGGTCCCTCGTATAGTTAAATGCCTAACTATACCATCTGTTTGTAGTACTTGTTAAACTCCTCACTACAGAACTCAAGACCATTATCAGTCCTAAATTTCTTAATCTTCCTTTATGTCTGAGTTTCTACTAAAGTTTTCTACTCCTTGAAGCTATCAAATGCATGATACTTATGCTTGAAGATATATACCCAGACTTTTATAGAGTAATCATCTATAATAGAGAGAAAGTAAGAAGCACCTCCTAATGAAACATGATTTGGTTGGACCCTAAAGATTAGCATGAATATAATCTAGTACATCTTATGACATGTACCCTTTTTGCAAACTTGATTCTTTTAGTCTTTCCCTTATAGGAAATTTTCACAGGACCCAAAGTCACAATTACCAAGATTATTAATCACATATTGCTTCTTAAATTCTAACAACATCATATGGCCAAGTCTGACATGCCACTTTGAATCATGATTAACTGCATTCTATTATGCTACTATAACATATGCATTAGCTACACAGCCATCTTGAATGTAAGTGTTATTATTACCCTTTGTACTAGAAAGAACTACCATTGATCCTTTTATCACCTTTGCCATTCCATCTTTCAGACTAACATGATGACCATCTTTTTCAAATGCACCTAAAGAGATTAAGTTTCTTTCAATTCTGGTATATATCTAACATTATTGAGGTCTATGACAGTTTTATTGTGTAATTTAATGAAACAGTTCTGATACCTTAAATATGACATGGTCTATCATCACCCGACTAAACAACTCCTTACCTCTCCATCTTTAGCATATTAAAGGACTTCTTATTGGGTGCCTATGATAAGAGCATCTAGACTACAATATCTAATTGTGTAGACCCACAACCTTGTAAAGCCATGAGTACATCTAAGCTTTCATAGCCATCAACTGAACTTTTTAGTGAGTTGGTATTCTGGTCGTGTCCATTTTACCCTCGACTTGGATCTTGAACCATCATTCTTAGACTTGCCTCTTTAATCTGATCTTCCTCACATAACCAAACCATCAACATTTTCCTCATTCACTTCTCCCTTATTCTGTAGTTCTTTGGAATTCATAATAGCTGTAAATTCTTTCATTGACAAGCTATCCTTACCAAACATCAAGGGGTTAATGAAGTGTTCATATGAGTGAGGCAAAGATGACGAAAGGATAATTGTTTGATCTTGCTCATCAATCTTCAGCTCAATGTTTCAAGATCAAGTATAATCTTATTAAACTCATCAATATGACCTTCTAATGTCTTCTCTATTGACATTTGAAAAATGTAAAGACATTTCTTTAGATATAATCGATTCACCAATGACTTGGTCATATACCAAAACTGCGGCTGCTATGGTTTCTTTGGATACTTCCCGTAATACTATCACCAAGACTCAAGATGATTGGGATGTGCCTTTCTTGAGCCTCTTTACTCTTGTCTTGCAATTCCTTCTTCTCTGTCTCCGTTATGCTTTCTGACGACACCAATGGACCTCTAGTAAGGGCATCTACTATCCTTGGTGAACGAGTAGAGCTCGTATCTTGACTCTCCAAAAATTGAAGTCATTTCTTCCTTTTTCAATATCAGATTTAGCCCCGGTAATCATTTTTCAATTATAATTTGTGTTGGGTTCAACAATTAAATAAACTGAAGCTTACCAAATGATAATCACAGCCGACTGAAGATCTCATTGTACAAGTTCAGAGACTAAGTTGATCATAACAAGAACAATAATACAAGACAATTCACCATAACAAAGTCAACATCAAGATAAAAAGAAAAGTCAAAATTAGGTCATGATGCAATAATTGTATAAATAGGCCCACTAGTGTTTTTGCAAGTGTGGTTCTTGTGTGGGTGTTTCTTACGGTGTGAACCACCACCCAAGGAAATTCTCATTTGGGTGGGTTTGATTCCATCTTTCATCTATGATTCTCATTGTAATTTGTTCATCAACATCAATGAAATCATAACATTATCATTATCCATCTCTTTGTTCTGTGATTCACACACATACACCCATCTTAATTTTGATTTCTAGATCTGAACTCGATGAATTCTAAGATCCAAGCTCGATGAATCTAAAATATTAATTCAGCAAAATGGTATCAAAGCTGTTGGTTGCTGGATTCATCTATTTTTTAGATATGATTTCATCTTTAACGATGTCAAGAACAAAGAATACAATAATATAAAGAAAAAGGTCGCTGTTCATCGAAACCCCCTCTATTCATCAACAAAATACAAAAGAAAATCAATAAATCTGTTAATTTTGGTACGATTTGAAGATGATTAAGCGTGGATCTGATTACTCCTTAAAACTCGATGCAACTTAACAAGATTAACATCAATAGAATGAGGAAAAGAAGGTTACGACTACTATTCCAGATCAGAAGCATTTCAGATCTAATGTGTTTGAGTACTGGTATTCGTATTAGTTTGATTAGGAATACACATGAAATAACAAGAAATGCAGTTACAGATATGTAACAAGTACTTATCATTACACTAATGCGGATGCCAAGCTCCAAACAAATACGAATGCACAAGAACAAATGCGGATGTTCATCACAACAAATATGGATGTGTTACATAAAATGCAGATGTTATTTTGTGTTGCACAAACAAATACGGATAAGCAATTATCCAATACGAATGAATGTCAAACAAATGCGGCTACGCAACATGGAATGCGGATGAAGCAAGGAACAAATGCGATTGCATATGTGTAACAACAAAACTAATGCGGAAGGGAATAACACAAATGCGGATGCTACAAGTTGAACCAAACAAATGCGGATGAAACCATACAAATGCGGATGGACCATACCAATACGGATGGTTTGTAAACTAATAGGTGCATTAAAACAAATGCGACTGCTTTAGTAACAAATGCTGATAAGTTACTCACCTAATGCGGCTGAGTTAACTTAAAATGCAATTCATCCAACAAAAAATATGATGAACAGATGTTGAACAGATGATAACAACAAACAAGAAAAAAACAATATCATGAATACGGACGATTGCAACCAATAAGCACGTCCATTTTGTGCATTCAACAAAAAGATAAACAACATCATAATCAACTTTGGTCATAAAACCGCTGCGTCATTTAAGGATTTGTACAACTGTCAGAAACTCTCTGAAAGCCGTGATACTACAACCAATGATGATCTGTTGAACCCATGTCTGAATACTGAGCGGAACAGATAGATAGACTTTAATCAAGGGGACCAATGGTTATCTAAAGAATGTCAGATTATCAAGTATTTTCAAGAAGACATGTGACAGAAAAGATCTTCAAGTTCAATGATTGGAAAGCATCAGTTTAGGCGGAGTATTGTTGGGTTCAACAATTGAATAAACTGAAGCTTGCCAAATGATAATCACAGCCGACTGAAGATCTCATTGTACAAGTTCAGAGACCAAGTTGATCACAACAAGAACAATAATACAAGACAATTCAACCATGACAAAGTCAGCATCAAGACAAAAAGAAAAGTCAAAATTAGGTCATGATGTAATAATAGTATAAATAGACCCACTAGTGCATTTTTGCAAGTGTGGTTCTTGTGTGTGTGTTTCTTACGGTGTGAACCACCACCCAAGGAGAACTCCTCCTTTGGGTGGGTTTGATTCCATCTTTCATTTATGATTCTCATTGTAATTGTTTATCAACATCAATGAAATCATAACATTATCATTATCCATCTCTTTGTTCTGTGATTCACACACATACACCCATCTTAATTTTGAATTCTAGATCTGAACGTGATGAATCCTAAGATCCAAGCTCGATGAA